>CAHIKZ030002811.1:3332500-3434578 GCA_903632075.3 Acanthosepion pharaonis
TGAAAATTTACAGAGCATTTGGATTATAATTAATTGATTTAAAAATGTTTTTTTTTTTGCTACACAGTTCTAACCATGTTTCAAAATGGAATGAAGCTTTGGATTTAATTTTTTAAATTAAAAACATTAGTTCATTTCAATTTGGAGTAACTTCTCCAAGTAAGTTACTCAAAATTCGCTTTTGAGGATGAAATGGAATGTCTTTAATTAAAAATTAAATTCAAAGTTTTAGCTTTCCATTTTTGAAACATGGTTAGAACTGTGTAGCAAAAAACCATATTTTTAAATCAATTGATATATATATATATATTTATGTATGTTTTATTTGTAGTGATGAATGTGTGTACACATTGTCAAGGCCCCAGAAAATTTAATGGGGTTTATAAATGCATCACACGTCGACTAGGAGTTATATACATTCTCACACCTGTGAGAGATATACACTATCTCTCCCAGATGGTGACAATGCACAATTGGTAAACAAAAAATATTTTTAAGGAACAGTAATGTTTCGATTAGACAGGGATGCAACAGGGATGTACACTTTCTTCCTCTCTGGTTTTCTTTCTTTTTCTTTTTAGCTTATAAAGAACTTTTTTCTTCTCTGGTTTTCCTTTTTTTGAAACTCAGTGTATAAATTTCTTTAACGTCTTCAATTTGGGGTTCTCAAACAGGAATACTTCTTATATTTCTTGTCCGGAGTTGCCTGGGTTGAACTGGATAAGTTCCATCACTATCAAATGTGTCTTATCTTTCCGTTGATAAACTATCAGCACTTCGGCTTCAGGTCTTGCCTTTTCAAAGTCCAGATAGCAACTGATTCTTGAGTGAATCTCTGACTATCACGTGTCTTAAGTTTTGGCACGAATTCTAGCTTACATCAGTCCCCTGTCTAGCTTCTGTCTAGACATTTGTCGCTACAGGTAATTGGGTCAGTCAATCTTTTGACCTGCCTTCCCAAAATGTCATAAGAATCCCACGTGACCTTTATTCCGTTGCTAGGCAGAAATTAACCTTGATATGTGCGTATATGCATGTTTAGGCTATCTGCTTTCATCACACAACACAACATACGGATGTATGTATTTTTTATATATATTGTTATATATTTGTACTTGTGTACGAGTACTTATGCATATATAAGTATATATGAGATATTTATATATATTTGTGTGTTTAGGCGTTTTCTTTTTTTATATATTAGCTGGTTTTATTTTTGCATTTTGCCTGGACATTTGAATTTGGTGTTTTTTATGTGAGTGTATACATATATATTTATATTTATATCCATTTCTATATATTTTAGTGTCTTTTTTCTTTGCGTTGTTCATTGACGAATATTTGTTTGTCTATTCTACCCCTCTTAAATTTTATCTATTGAACCCTCTTTTTATCTATATATAATTACTTTTTGCAAATGGGGCTCTTGTAGATATAAAAGAATAGACAAAATTTGTATATGGTCCAAGCTATTTATATATTAGCAACAATTATTGGTAACAATGACATCTGACTTTGCACTAGTTCAACCATCGACAACTCCAAAATAATTCCTTCAACACAATTCAACTCACAAGGTTTGGGTCAACATGTGGTAGAGTTTTCAGGCGCTTTCCAAAGGTGCTGCATGCTGGGATCGCCTCTACAGGCTGATAACTTTAAGAAGTCACCTCTCTGACAAATTTTTCATGGTGAGATTTGAGCCTGGATCTCATAATTAGAAAGCGAATGTCCTAATTACTCAGCCATGTACCCATATATAAGCATATATACACACCCCTATACTCTTGACAGATATGCATACATCTACATTACTGCCAGATATGCACACCCACACACGTCCCTTCACTCTCAATAGATATTCATACTTCTACATTATTGCCAGATATGCATGTATTGTACACACACACACACACACACACATTATATATATATGTGTGTGTGTGTGTGTATTTCGTTTAATATGACAAGGTGCTTTGATTTAGTTTTTATACAATTTCTTATAATTTTTTTCCTTTTCAGTAGACAAATTATATAAAAACTGTTCAAAATATAAGTTTTTTCTTTTCAGTGGACAAATTATAAGATCACATGAGAAATTGTATAAAAAATAAATCAAAGCTCCGTGTCTGTCATATTCAATGAAACATGCATTAAAGAAGGATTGCTGTCTAAATATGCAAATATATATATATATAATAATTATATTGAAGTTTTCGGCTCTTGTTTTGAAACATGAAAACTCTTATGTAGCGATGGAATCATATTTTTAAATAAATAATTATATTTAGGCTCTACTTTTGTATTAAGCACTGTTTTTTAAAAATAATAACAAAAATACTAAAGAACTTTGGATTATTTACCTAACAAGTTCTTTCCTATTTTCTATATATTTTCACACACATACACACACATATATATATATATATATATATATATATATATAGGGGCAGAAACCTTTTCTTCAAACATGTTTCATTGAATTTCATAGACAGGAAAAATTTTATGGATTTTTTATTTAGTTTTTCAGACATTCTTACATTTTTTCATTTGGAGATAATAAGGGAATGTAAAATTTGTAATGTCTATTGTCCGAAACACCTCTGACCACATCTTTAGCCATTTTCAAGAGGGTTTTGGTGTTAAGAGTTGTTAATTTCTTTTCATGTTTGACTGTTTAAGATGTAGTTTTTGGGATATCTAAATAGTATTAGCGTTTACTTCAAGCTCTACAAGTTGAATGTAGCTGGAATTCGAGTTGGCGTCTTTTTCTGTTGTTGTTTTCAAGCACTTTCCAAGCATTCTGAAATTGCCTTCCCTGGCCATTATTATCAGTAAGTCATATTCCTGATAAATCTAGCATGACAAGATTCGAAACCACGTCTTTTCGTCAGAAAGTGGACATTCTTACCACATGTCAATGTCTATATATTGTATACCAAAAGCACATGTTCCCATCCTGTTAACACACATGCATTGTATAAAATAATCTTCATGGATAGCAAAAAAAAAAAAAAAAAAAACTTACTTCACAATCAGCACAAAATGCTTCTACCTTTAAAGGAGGTACACACAAGTCTTTAAGTGTGTAAGGCATATTATTTCCATCTTTGGCCATGGAATACCTAACAGCACCTGTAAAAGAAAAAAAAATATGTATGTGTGGGTGTAAAAATTCAGATATAAATAAAATATATCTGTAAAAGACAATATGAATAAAGACAACGCATTTCATCCTCTGCTGGGCTTTATCAAGGCAAATATCAACAATAACAACATCAAAATAATTATAACCAGATCGAAAACCATTATGGATATGATCAAAACAGTAATAATCCTGAAGCAAGTATAGACAAAATAAAGTATCATATATGGAAAGTATTTTTAAAAACCTCCAATATCTTCATTATTTCATCCATAATGCTAAAAGAAAAGCATACAAAATATACTACAGATAAAGATAACATTATTAACAACAATCATAATAAAACAGATATATAATACTATCTACTAACTCTTTACCATCTACTATCAAAAGCAATTTATCTAATATAACATTATCAAAATAATTACAAACACATCTAAGTCTATTATGGATACGATCAGAACTAAAAATGTTAATAATAATTCTAAAGCAGGTATATGAGGTCTGATTGAAAAGTACTGGGACAGATGCTATAAAAAGATAACTACAACACATATCAATTCAGCATTTAATCTCCTTTGAAGTAGTCCCCTTCTGAAGCCACACAGTTTATCCAGTGTTGGTTCCATTGATGGAAGCATTCCTGGAACTCCTTTTTTTGGAATAGCAAGCAGCTCTCTTGGATTTTCTTGACATCATCTTCCTTTCAAGTGAGATTTGATTTTTGAAGAAAAAAAAGTTGCAAGGGGTGAGATCTGGGGAATATGATGGTTGTCAGACCTAGGAAATGTACTTGGCCAAAAACTCTTGTACAAGCCATGTTCAATGATAAACTTCTGTGGTGTGGTGAGATGACCACACTCTACACACTTTTCTTCCAAATACTGCTATAAACAGAAGTGAGCAAAAACATAGTGTGTATGCGCAACAAAGTTCAAGATCAAGCCGTTTCACTGTGTACTTTACTTCCATTACTATAGCAACAGTTGCGATACTTTTTGATTGGACCTTGTATTTAAAATAAACAGTCACACATGTTCCTTATAATATATTAGAGAAACTTGCAGATATTAAAAAATGTATCTATGGACACAAAAAGAATCTTATACATAATAATTTATTAAATGCATTAGTCATACACAGAAATAAGATCAAGTACAACTTTATCTGAAAAATACCGGGCTTTTAAAAAGAAAAAATAACTTAGTGTTATACTGGAACGTACCTATTTCTATTGTAAATAGACTCTCCCACAGATAAGTAGTAGTAGCAGTCGCCAGTAAAGCTCAGTGAGTTGTGTGAGTCAGTCGATGTCAGACATTAAAGTATGAGCCCCACAACTAGATTGCTGCGTCATTAACTATTATTTCAAGTTCCTAACGTTTTGTACGCCGGACCCTTTTAGGACCGACTCGGTAAAATACAAGCCTCCACTGTAAAAACTACTTTGCAACAGTTAGACAGTGCTTTAGAGTGCCACTAGCGAATCTTGCCAAAATATTAATCTACACTCCAAATTTTTTCAAATATCTCCTTTCCTAAAAGACATACTCCTTTCACAAGCAAATATACATAATCGTAAAAATGAAAAAACAGTTAAATCAAAAACTTAGATTATTCAAAATAAATACATAAATAATTTATCGAATTAAAATAATTACATTAATAAATAAAAAAGTATATAAATATATATAAACAAATAAGAAAATAAAAACTCAACATTTACTTTGGTTTATTAGGCATTAAATTACATCACTTACCATCCTCCATAATTTGCCTTGACTTTCAGTTAGCTTAATATTTCTGAGTATTCTTAAATTTAAAAATGAAAAAACTAATGACATTTTTACTTCTGTTTATAAATACATGTTACAAAATAAAATCCTCAATTTTATTTTGATAAAGTCCACCAGTAGGAAATGTGTTGGTAAAAGGCTTTCCTTTTGTTTTCATACACACACACACATATATATATGTATGTATGTGTGTGTGTGTATGTATGTGTGTGTGTGTATAAAAATTGATGAATATCAAACACTTAAAATTCCATAGGTAATAATTTTTATTTCATGAAAGCTTGGAAATTCCATACAGATTACCATTTTCTATTATTAATATATATAAAATTCAACTCTAAAGTACAATAACTCTTTCTTAATCATCATCCCCATTCTCTATGTGCCATATCATTTCAAGATGAGAACTCTCATAGCTCTCCACAACTTCCTTTAGGGTTGTTCAAAGTAATTCATGTACCTTTATGATCCCTCTTTACTGAAACCTCTAAAGTAGGTTACTGTTTTCTCTTGCTATTAATGATTTCAAGGAGTGTTAAATTTTCCAAGCACTCTTTCCTCATTCTTTGAATCCCAAGAATTTCAACAGTCTTTTTATTGTTCCAGTTCCCATTAAAACTTCCTCATTTCTCAAATACTCTGGTAATCTTTACATTTGTCAGCAGTTCTCGTTCATATTTTTAATAAAATTCAAATAAATTTTTTTTTTTTTTTTCTAATTTTCAATTGACTGATTGATTCATTTTCTATGGCTTATCAACCTTTTGCAAGTTATTTAAAGCCAGAAAATATTTTTAGATTCTAAAAATTTTTTGGGTTTAGTGATACAAGTCTTACTAATTAACCCATAGCAAGGGAGAAGAGGTGGATTCCGACCTTTGTCAAGGGTATTTGTGTGCAAGTTAATATAACAAACCCAACAGGAATTGGAACTTGGATCTCTGATTAACAATTCCAAACCATTATCCATTACTCCATCTGCACATCTAAGATTGCAGCACCTGGTATTCCCAAGCACTCACCCATCTAGGTACCAACCAGGCTCAACATTGCTTAACTTCAGAGATCGTACCGGAACTGGTGTTTTAACATGATGTGGCCATAAACAACACTGATTTTTTAAAAGCAGTTTTACATATTTGGCATTTAGGATTCATTCTTGTATAAGCACTGAACCTTTTAACTTCTATAGGGGGAAACAGCTAAGATCTAATTTCTTTCTAAATTACTGGGATGAGGAGTTATCATTATTTACACTATTTATATAGGGGCTATTGTCCTGATCTTTGTTTTTTGTTATCGCGTTTCAGCTGTTGCGACTTCTGGCCTTCATCAGGTATATATTGACCAAGGTAACCTGCAAGGAATTCTGAACTGAACCCTTTATTTAATCTAAGGGAGGAGACTCTTCTCATTCTACTGCACATATATAGGGATATCTTCTCTTATTCAGTACGGCTCATTTATTGTTCACTGCCCGACCCAGAGATTGAACTCATAGTTACTATGTCATCAAATTCAAAAACCAACGCTTTAATCCACTAGTCCAGTGCTTCCCAAATGATGTGAATACCTCATAGGCACTGTAGAAGAGGATAGTAGGTGAGGTAGAATGACTGAAAGACAAAGATTTAGAGAGTTTCAAAAAAATTCATTTGCCAAAAATGATTTTGAAATTTCAAACATTGTTATGAATTACTTGCAGCTGCATGCATGAATCCCAGCATAAATACTTATTGACTGATTTTATCTTTGTATATTTTTGCCTTGTACCAAGTATTAAGAATATAATAACTAGAGTCTGCAAATTGGAGGAGAGAGTCATCAATGATAATGTTCTGACATCAAATCCACAGTTATCTCTCTTTAACCCTCTCTCTGGACCTTCTGCTGTACAGCTGCTCGCACCTTTTCATTGGGACTCCTCTTTGATGCGTGAGCTAATTTTCATTACAAAAATGCAGCCCAGATAAAAAAAAGTTTGGGAACCATTGCACTAGGTGATTGTCGCATAGGACAATTCTCTGTGGAGAAGTTAGATAATTGCCAGGTGATAAGTGCTGCTACCCTGTGTCATACTTGACTGCACTTACTGATCTAATTGGAAAATAATGATAATGGCTGACAGCTTGATTCAGAGTAAGCTTATCTGCTAGAAAATATATAAATGCTTATTTGTACAATGTATTTATTGCAAAGTGTATTTGCTACAAAACATTCAATTGTCTTCTTATTCATCAAATGATGCCAATCTATGATTGCATAACACCAAAACAGCAAGAGTTAGTATTATAAAGCTTTCTCTGCTCACACATAAAACCTTCAGAGTTAAATTAAAGCTAAATCAATTCTTTCTTTTTGTTTAACTGTACAAAGATGTCTAGAAAAGATTTCCTAGCAAGAAACCAAAGTCATAAGATTTTTTTTTTTTGGCATTTTTCTCTAGACACTGAAAAATAAAAAGATGAGAAGTTATACTTTATTAATCAGACTCATCTTTAAGACTTTATTCATCAATCAATCCTTGTATGCTTGAGGAGAGTTCAATTGACTTCATTTTGATCCAAGTTTCATAATTCTACATGGTCTGAAACTTGTTTTACAAGATTGGAGATCTTGCTTATCAATGAAGCCCTGTAGTTTTAAATAGAAATGAATGTACTTCATTTTGATACAAATTTGATAATCCTCTTTGGTCTAAAATTTGTTTTATAGAATTGGAAACCTTATTTATCAATCAAGCCTTGTAGTATTGAAGAGAAATAAATTTCTTTCATTTTGATACAAATTTCATAATTCTTTCAGGTCTAAAATTTCTTTCATCAACTTGGAGACCTTATCACTCATCATAATTTTAGAAATAAATAACTGTTTGATACTGATTTTATAGGATTGAAAACCTTATCAATCACCCCCCCCACACACACAATACACACCTAATTTTGAAGAGAAATAAATTTATACTATTTACATTATTAGGACTATTGTCCTCATCTTTGTCGCCATGTTTATCACAATGTTTCGGCCACTGTACACTCCGCCTGCTTCAGGTGGGTGGAATGTCAAACTGAACCCTGAATGTCACTGGAGTAGACTGTTCTAGTTCCACGGGCCATATCTATTATCAGTTATCTCCTGTTAATTCCCCTCTGAAAGTTCTCCACTGCATTAACCAGGTATTGAACTCACACTCTTTGGATCCTGTCACTGGATCTAACTAAAATAATTTTATTTAAGTATAATACAATTTTCATTATTCTAACTGTTCTCTAACTTGTTTTATCAGATTGGAGACCTTACTTATGAAGTAACCCTAGTAAGTTTTATTAGGCTCAGGTTTGGTCTACATTTCCAAGATTTGAAAAATATTTTTACTTTTTTTTTTAAACTTTTTTTTTTTTCAAGTCACCATAATTTTGCTTCTTACAGCATCAGTAATTTTATTCATAATTCATATTTTACTTTTTATTTATATACTTACCAGGATCAACTCTCAGTATTTTCCAGTATATGTACAGCTGAAGAACAGTGAGAAAAGGGGAAAGGCAGTGTAAAAATATGTATTCTCTTGTATCTGGTAAATAAAAGTTAAGGGACATAGGGCTGAAAAGTTGTCAAAAGAAAAAAAAAAAATTATTATTGGCATTACTGAGTTTATCTGATGTGCTTGTAAAAAAAATAGGGAAGAATGTGCGTGTGTTATTTTTTTTTAGGTGTGGGGGAATTTTTGAAAAAGAAAAAAAAAAACACCAAGAAATAATTATTGGTACTACTGAAGTTATCTGATCAGCTTGTAAAAAACAGGGATTTTTTTTTTTTTTTTTGCTGGGGAAGGGGACAATTTTTGTTCATTAATCCTTCCTCTATTCACGGTGTTTATCAGAATAGAAAAAAAAAAATATTCATATTTTATCGTTTTTGAAGGAGAGTCCGCTTCATAATGTTAGATTCTTCCTAAAACCCCGCAACACTAATTTCCACCACGGGCTGGATGTGAAAACTCTGAAACTCAAAACTGAATTAAAATGACATCAACTGCGCAAGGCTCTGCACATATTTTCCATTTTTACTAACACACTCAAAGAAAAAATAAGCAATATAATCCAGAATTTTCACCCAATAGCAACCACCCCCACCTAAAACAAAATAAAAAACAGAGCTGATTTGAGCCTAAGGAAGGACATAAATGACAATCAAAAACCATTTTCAGCAGTTCAACGGCATCTTGGCTTGGGTTCACAAACTTTGGCAGAAAGCAACCTCCCAACTCCAACAGACAGCTCACCAAAGGCTGTCACCCAAGTAAGTCACAACTCATCCTCTGTCTTCTTCTGTACACCTCTGCGGACACCTTTTACAACTCCACTTACCTCTTTTGCAAAATATATATATATATATATATATATATATATATATATATATATACACATACATACATCGATTTATCATTTGTTGTATTTTACGTTAATACTGTAGTTTATTTCTTTAAACCTTCATTGTTTCTTCTTTGTTCTGCCACTATATATGCATAATATAACAACCACAAAGATAATGTTGGTATTGCTCAGCAACCGTGACATATTTGGGAAGGATATTAGAATAATCAAGAACCTATACTGGCAGCAAACGACCTGCATACAGAAAGAAAATGACATTCAGCAGATATACAAAAATAGAAAGGAGGGTAAGACAAAGATGCGTCTTCTCAATCTGAGCCTAAGAAAGGACATAAAAGCTCATTGAAGGGAGATTTTAGGAAGATGGATAGAATCTTGGACCAGGTTCACAGACTTCGTCATAAAGCAACCTCCCATATCCAAAGTGACAGCTCACCAAAAGCCACTGCCTCAGTAAGTCACAACTCACCCACCCTCTCCTACTGTACACCTCTACAAACATCTTTTACAACTCCACTTCTTCAACAAGAGACATTTACACCAATTCATCATTTGTTGTAAATTACTTTAATACAATTGTTTATTTCTTTAAACATGCATTGTTTCTTCTTTGTTCTGCCACCATGCAAGTAATATAACCTAACATAAAATATATAGTAAAATTTTGATAACTTATAATCTTAATATAACAAAAATATAAAATACAGTATCAAATCAATCTCTGAAAGTTATTTGTACATTGCTTTCCTTTACATATGACAAGCTTGAAACTGTGCTTACATCATTGATAACTGTGCTTACATCATTGATAACTGCATACTATTATGAATTGGGAAAAAGTAAAGACTATATCAGTAATACAAAATTGACAATGATGTAAGCACATTTTCAAACTTCACATAAGTGAAAACAAAGTACACAATAATAAGAATTCAGAGATTGATTTGACACCAAATTTATATTAAGAATAAAGCCACCCTTCTAAAATGATAAAAAATAATGTCATGCCATAGGTAAAGGAAGGTTGAATGAATGCTGATATACAAATGAAGCTCTATTGAATGCCGGCATACAGATGAAGGTCTAATGGATGCCGGCATACAGACGAAGCTCTATTGAATGCCGGCATACAGACGACGGTCTAATGAATGCCGGCATACAGACGAAGGTCTAATGAATGCCGGCATACAGACGAAGGTCTAATGAATGCCGGCATACAGACGAAGGTCTAATGAATGCCGGCATACAGATGAAGGTCTAATGAATGCTAATCTAAAATTATTCAAAAGAAAATTCCCTATTTTTTTTATGAGAAAACTAGTAAACCTAAGTAGTTCTGTTTCATTTTTTCTTCTTTTTCTTTTTAACAGCTTATCAACCTTTTGCAGAAAGACAGAAAATACTTTTAGATTGTAAGAATTTTTGGTAGGTAATAATGATTTACTGATACAAATTCTAATTAACCCCTAGATGGGGAGAGAAAAGGCGGATTTATTTATACCTTCTCCAAGAGTATTTGTGCATAAGTGAATATAACGAACATGATTGGAATTGGAACCTAGCTTTACAATTTCCAATTCTGAGCTGTTATCCATTGCATCACCCATACATCCAAGCTTACAGCACTAGATATTCCCAAGCATTCACCCATCTAGGTACCATCCTGGGTCAATGGTGTTCAGAGGATGAGATATGGAGAAAAAAATAAGAGAAAAAGATATTGGTACGTAAGAGAGACCTACATTGGGACAACCCTTCAAATTCTCTCGTAATACACAGGAACAAAACTGGCCTTAACAGTGGTTTTATAAATGCCACACTAATTGAAAAAAGAACATAATTGTTTACATAGAAAATATTTTACCATCTATAAACACATGTCAAACATACTTATTACTTATTGTATTACATCAGCAACTTTTATAAAATTCACAATTAAATAATGTAAGATATGTCTACCTATTACTACAACTGGTGTTACGTAAAAACATCCCCAAATCAATCTGCAGACAACCACCAAACAAATGAAAATGGCACACACAAACAAATATACATTGTCATCAGAATACTGCATAGACAAACTAGAATTATGATACACTTACACACATAAATAATACACATGAACATTGCTTTACAAGATAAATGCATGTGAAGTCTGTTTCATTAGTTTAGAACACAAAAATTAAAAATAATAAAAAGTTTTTCTTTCTTACTTTTTCTCCTTATCTCATTCTCTGATGAATCTTTAATAAAAGTGAAATAGATTTTGAAATGTTTCCTACTTGTTTCTTATCCTAGTGTGTGTGTATATATATATATATATATATATATATATATATATATATATATATATATATATACACACACACACACACACACACACGGCATATGGCAAGAGATATCCCCAGACGAGGCTCTGCCAGGGGCAGAGTCCGTCTTGGGGAAACTGACTCAGTTTTTTACATGGTCTATAAGAATTTTTTGAGTTCACGGCTCGGATACCTCACTTTAAACTCGGCCTTTTGCCACATCTTGCTGTGTGGGACAGTGGGTAAATAATTATATATATTACACACACACACACACTTTATAATCGAGGCATGGTGGAGTGATGGATAGTGGATTAGATTAAAAAATTGGAGACCCAGGTTCCAGTTCAATTCCAGTTGGGCTTGCTACATTCACTTACATGAAAATACTCTTGGGAAAGGTATAAATTCCTTTCTTCGCTCACCCCAACTATGGGTTAAATAGGACAAACCGTGGCCTTGGTTGGCAACTGGTCTACCAGAAGGAAAACTGAATTCAAAAGCTCCACCTATGTGTTAAATAGCCTCACCAACCTGCAATTGTCCAAGCATGGTGAGTATGACTACACTCACCAAAGGGAGTGGTTACTCCAACAAGAGTGAGGAGAATTTGGATATATATTTTATAATTATATATAAATTATAATTTCATTGAAATATATTGGAAAATTTCCAAGTTTTCTTCTAAAATCAAGAAATTCATGATCACAATATAATGAACAAAAAAAAAAAAGTACCAAGGATGTACAAATTGTCCTGAAGGATTTAAAAATAGCCAGATTTTTACCAAACAGTCCATGTATATTTTTAAAAAGAAAATTAAGGCGATTACACATTTACATCACTTATTTTCTGGTTCCAAACCCATGCAAGATTATCTGTTTTTTCAGAGTGACACAAGCCTGATAATAACAATTCAATAATACACCTGACCTACTAATTATGTATATCTCATATCAATATAGCATTAATAACTGTAAGAAATTTATATTAAACTAGAACTTTTTGTAACACATTGACACATGTTCAAATCCTCACAGTATAGTTGAATTTATCGTTAACATTTTTGTCAAGATTTACAAACTCTATATTTTGTTCAATTTCACAAAACAATTGATGAAATTTGAATAAGCTGATTTGTTTGGAAACATACTGACAAAAACCCTGTTTCACAGTATAATAATTTCTTTAATTTAATAGGACTTTATGGTAAGCAATATTTTTTAAGAAAATTTCTTTTTCCTTCTTAACAGTGAGGAATAAATTCTTAGGATTTCTTACTCTTGAACATGCAATATACAACTGGCCATGCAAAGATATTTCTTTCTGGAGCCAAATTCTAACTTTTTGAAGCGTTTGGCCTTGTGATTTGTTTATAGTTCTTGCAAACACAGGGCAAACTGGTAACTAGATTCTTGTATATATAAAAAAAACTTAAGATATGCAGAAAACAATATTGCATTTTTATTAAATAAGTATTTGTTATTTTAAACATTAAATTGGCACCTGGGCATTAAATTGTTTTTAAAATAATGGTAGGCGTAATGGTTATTTTCACAGCTTGTCTTGCTAGAACAATATGACTGACTAGTTGGTCCGATCCTCATTAAACCCCATACTTTCCCAGCCTTGTGCCCATCTAATACGTTTAGAAAATCAATATTTAACCATTAAATTGTTTTTTAAAAAATAATGGTAGTATTTTATATGTTAAATAATAAAACTTAATTTTCATATAAAAAAAATAATAAAATTTATTGTACTAAGCTACACACCTAGTAAAACCAATTGTATGTTGTAAAATATATATATATATTACCTGTTGCACTTCTCCCCAAAATTTAAAATATTTTGAGCAGTCAATGTATGGCTATTTTATATATATATAAAACTAACAAATAATTATATATATATATATATATATATATATATATATATATATATATATATATATATATATATATATATATATATTTATTAAATATACTGTATATACTTGAGTATAGTCAAGTTTTTACAAATGTATTTATCACTATTTAATCAAGCCAGCTTAGACATTTATATATATATCAATATATAATTATTATCACAGTCTTTTGAGTATGAAGTTCGGAAGGTCATTAGGGTGGCATTCTGTGTTATATCATAGTTGATTAATATGGGTGGTTGCTGTGTGACCAACCAGTCGTGTGCCATGATCAGATCACTCACAAATTCTTGTTTTACTCACCAGTGGTGTCCTGCAAATCACATTCTTCATTCATATAATATGGTAGAAATATTGGGGATGGGTCCATAGCACTGTGATTTAGTTGGATGTTGTCTCCAAGAGATGTTAAGTATAGCTCTCAGCATCAGAGTCTAGGTTCTATCAACCTTAGGATCAAAGATTTTAGTTAATGTCCAAAAGCAGTGACAGAATACATAAAACCACCTCTACAGTGGCACAAAATAATCTCCATTTGAGGTTGTCTGGTTGATCAGATTTCTAGATAACGTCCATTTTACTTAAGTTGGCCCAGGATTTACCTATGCAGATTTTCCCATCCATTTTAGTAAAAATTATTTTACTTCCTAGATATGTAAAAGAATCAAGAGATTTTATTGATTCACTTGAGACAGTTTGTATTGAACCTTGCTGTTTGAATCTTATAAATTCAGGTTTAGGGTCCAGCATTGGCCAAAACATTTTCTAGCTGATGAAATAGAACTGTGGCATTGCCAATGGAATCTACAGTGAAAGCTATGTCACCTGCATAGTCAATATCAACCAATTTTTTTGAGGGATATTGACTTGAATCTTGGCGATAAAGTAAAACCTAGCTTTGTAAAAAAAAGAATGAAAACCATTTATTCGCTATAAAATATGCCCAGGATGATGCTCAGTGCTGTAATATTCAACTATGGTAAGCCTACTAGTATTGTTCAGAAGCTGGGGTTGCATTATACATGTAATGAAAAAATATGTGAATAAAAATATATGAAAAAAAATATATGAAAAAAAATAAGGTTTTTCACAAAAAAAGTTCAAAAGGTTACAGTATACGTGATGCTGGTTTACCCCCAAATGTTAACTCCTGTGCCTAAAAGCCACATGAGTTAACTTTTAGCCAGAAGTGGAGTAAACGTTTCTCCTCAGATTAGATGGGAGAAGGCACTCAATCCTGGTGATCCCATCCCTGTGGCAGCACCTTCCTCATTGCATTAAGAGAGCTAGAGTCAGCATAATATCAATGCCAGGGTGACAGTGCTAGTGGGGACTGGGCAAAAATTTTTGTACTTGGCTCATAAGCATACATATGTGTATGACGCTCTTCATATAAAAACAACTGTGTCATGTCCTGCCTTAGTGCTAAATATACCTGTGGCTTCTTGGTGAATTAGTCTGGCAATTGTGCTAAATTCAAATGCTTATATGTAACTATGTCCCGATTAAAAGAGGAGCCAGGTCATCTGTTGCCAGAAAATTATTGGTGTTTTTTGGGGTTTTTTTTATGTAAAGGTTTCAGTACTAATTCATCATATAATTATAATGACCAAAACATTACGAATTAAGAGAGTGGATTAGTTTGGTCCAAAAGATATTTGTTAAAATTTTCAATTTTTGTTTTATGGCAGATGAAAGGATACAAGGTAAAAGAATGAAGTAGTACGTGAAGAAAGAATAGAGAAGACCGGCTGAAAACATTCCTGCAAACATTGGATTTGGCCATCTGTTAAAAAAAGAAAAAGGAAATAAATAGAACCACAAACAATTATTTGAAAATAATAATAATAATAAATTACTTTTTTATAATAATATTTATACAAAATTGTTTATTTGGGTAATAATAAGCTTGTATACAAATTGCATTAAAGATCGCTGACAAGGTACTGGGATTAAACTTTTCATTTAATTTTTCTTGTGTTCTTACAAGTGTTTTCTTTTTTGGATACAATGTGAGGAAAAACTGTTCAAAAGTTATGCATATCTAAGCTCTTTTGGCTATTCTTTTAGCCATTATCAAGGAAGATTTTTATTTTTAACTGAATGTCTTTTTTTTGTATGCATCTCAAGTTATAGGTATGTTTTATATAGTTAGCATGTTTTGGCCATGTTCATAGTTAATGTTATTGCATGTTGGCTTTTTCTTTTTTATTATTAAAACTTCCATTATTTTTCATTTTTTTTTTCACATGTAGATGAGGCTATTATACTTGTAACTTCTACTAGTATGCTGTGGATGGAGTTTGATAGGTTCCTGTGTGTGTTTAAATGAGCCCTAATTGAGCTATGGTCAAATAGGTGTAACATGAGTCATCTACACAGGTATGTAATAGTATGACCAATATAATTATTTATGAATTTGGTTTGATCAAGAACAGATCCTTAAGGAGTATGTGAACTCATAAATAATATTGGTTCTCTGTAATTTAAATATTGCAGGCATATACACAGGGTGAAGCAGAGAAGATGGATGTTTTTGAAAGTAATAGCCATTTCAAAAAGATCCGTCATCAATGCCTCACCCTGTGTGTGTGTGTGTATATATATATATATATATAAAATAGTAAAAAAGAAAGAACAGTAAGATATATAATACAGTGTTCTTATTGATATTTTTATTTTTACAAAACAGTGCTCAATGTAATTTAATTATATAATTAAATTTGAAGTTTTTAGCTTCAGTTTTTGAAACATGGTAATTCCTGTGTAGCGAAGGAACCATATTTTTAAATCAGTTTATATATATATATATATATATATATATATATATATATATATACACTTTAAATGTTATTTTTTGTGGATGCTTATATTTGAGAAGATGCTATATTTATTTATTAAAACAGTATATTTATTTTCACCTGCCAGCCTAAATGTTTCAGAAATTTTAATAGAGAAAATTTGTGCTCTTTGGTGCAGATATGAAAAAAACTTTGAGAAATCTGTGACAGGAGAAATTTTGCTTCAAAGCATAAAATTTGCTTTGCTTGATTGTTTGTTTACATGGCCAAGTGGTAAGTTCCACTGGAGTAAACGGTGGCTCACTGTTCTGAGAGATGCAGGTTCAATTCCTGCTGAAGTGCACAGATTTTCCTTTAATAAGATTTCTTGAATATTCAGGCTAATAGCTGACAATAAATAAATATACTGTTTAATAAATAAAAGGACCACCTACTCGAATATGAGTATCCACTACATTGGGACAACTCTCTAAAAAATAATGTTTAAAGTGTTACAAATCTGTCAGATTAATAAAAATCCATTCTAAATATATATATTTTTGGAATAGATTTTTATTAATCTGACAGATTTTCTCGCTTAGATATTATTTTTAGCAGATATTCATATTACTAATTATTATTAATATTTTAAATTAATTTATATAATAAATTACAATCTTTATATAATTTTCCTATATATCAACCATTCACCCTTGCATGGAGTGTTGCTGCCATATATGGTCTGGAGCCCCTTCTGTTTACCTCGGGGTTCTTGATAAGATCCAGAGACGGATATGCAATATAATTGGCTCTGATTTGGCATCTCGTCTGCAGTCGCTCTCTCACAGACGTGCCATCAACTCTCTCTGTCTTTTTTACAAATACTTTCATGGTAATTGCTCCAATGAGCTGCTTTCACTGGTTCCAAGACTTTGTGAATTCAAGCGTCCTACGAAGCTGGCATCCCGCTCTCACCCTTTCACTGTTGAAAATGTTAAATGTAGCCACCTCTTCTACTCCAATAGCTTTGTGTCTTACACCTCTCGCCTGTGGAACTCCCTTCCCTACCCCTGTTTCCCTGATAGCTTTACTCTCCAACTATTCAAATGTAATGTCAATCGACATCTCCAGTTGCCTTGATCTATCTACTATCTTTCTCCTCATCCTTCTATTATTTAAGCAGATGGGAAGAATATAGAGGATTAGATGAGATAGTAATGATAATTACTATCTGCTCACCCAAATCCTCTGTAACCCATTCATATAGTGGCTTCATACATCTTGCTAGGGGTGAATGTTAAAAAAATATATATATATATATATATATATATATATTAAAAAGAAGAGAAAGAGATGCGTGCAAAACGTTTTTGGTTGTAATGGATTTATTTAGAAAAAAAATATTATGCTTTGTTTTACATAATTTTACGACCGGGTTTCTGGTCTCGTGACCATCTTCAGGTAAAAGCGGAGATTTCCACATGTTATTAAAAATAATTAATTTTTTCCTTATGTTCAATGTTAAATATTCTCAATATGAGACATTCTCTGTTTTTGTGTTAGTAATCCGAATTTCTTTCTTTTCAAGAAATTCAGCATCTATAAAAATCAAACTGCAAAAATACCAACTTAAGAGTTGATAATATATCTATTAATTGATTATAGCCATGATTTTAAAACTGATTGAGAGCGAAGAAATCTTGAATTTATTTTTAATTATTTTAAATACACTTCACCTCACCTGTCTTTGGGTTATTTTTTTTAATCATTTCATCCCATGAAAGGCAGTAAAGCCACTAAGATACAAGGCATCACTGTATGTGAAAGAATAAGAATAAAGAGAAACATTATTAAGGAAAGAGAACAATAGAAGAGTTATCAACAGATAATAATTGACATTGCATCTAAATTTTCGAGGGTCAAAGTTAGTTGAGAAGCATGGAGCCAGAAGCAAGTTCCACTAGTGAAAAGTGTCAGAGAAGAAACTGTTAGCATAGGACTTACGCTTGCTTCTAGCTAATTCAACTGTAAATTGATGAATCCTTTTTGTGTAAACTAGTCAGTTATGTGCCATGCATGATACATGCTTAGGCAATCATGTATCTTTCGATCCATGACTGACGAGGCAGATTTTTTTCCACAGTAGGTTGCCATATCTTTCTGCCATCCAAGGCTATAAAACCTGGTCTGTCGTCCTATTTACCCATAGTTGGGGTGGGAGAAGAAGAGGATTTATATCTTTCCCAAGGGTATTAGGATGTAAGTGAATGTAATGGATTCAAATAGAATTCAAGCTCAGCTTTCTGATTCCTCAATCCGAAACGCTATCCCTTACTCCATCGAATAGTACTGCACTTAAATTCTAGTCTAGGGACTATAAAGAAGAGTTCATCCAAACAATTACCATGAAATGTTTATAGAAAATGTTTATAGAAAATGTTTATAGAAAAAGCATAGGCCAGCAGGAAAGTGACTGAAGCCAAGACGAATGATTAAATAAATTCATTAAGTCTAAGTTCTATAAAAACTTGAATTTCAGGCTTGACTGGAACTTGGGTTTATTATTCAAATTGTATTTTTGATTTGTGAATTGTAGAATTAGGGTTTAGTGAAAAAACAGCAACCTACTGTGGGAAAACTTTTTTCTTAGTCATGAATCAAATGTTACTTGATCAACTAAGTCATGGAAATGACTTACTGAAATATTTTAGGATATCTGTTAAAATGCAGATGAGACAGTGCTGATAGCAGACATGGAAAGGAAACTACAAAAGCTCCTACAGAAGGTAGCAAAGGAAAGCAAGAAGAAAGGACTAACTACATAAAGACGGAATGCATGGTTATCAGCAAAAGGATGAGCCCAAAATGCAAGTTAAAAGTAAAGGGTACTAAAATCAAGCAGGTACAGAAATTTAAAAATCTGGGAAATGTTCTAACAGAGGATGAAAAGTGTGACACCAAGATCCTAAGATGTATCAGGATAGCCAAAAATGCCTTCCAAAAGCTAAGTAAGGTATTAAGAGACAGAAAAATTTCATTAGAAACAAAGAAAAGAATACTGAACTGTTATGAGATACCTGCCCTCTTGTATGGCAGTGAATAAAGAAGACTTGAAGCAACAGAAATGTGGTTCTACAGAAAGATGTTGAGGATACCATGGGTCGAACATGTGAACAACAAAGTTTTGGAATGAATGGAAACAAAAAGAAAACTTATATTTAACATCAGGAAGAAGCAGTTGAAATTTCTGAGGCATTTAATGAGGAAGGAGGGCTTGGAAAACCTGATACTCACAGGACAGATTGAGAGAAAGAGGGACAGAGGAAAGCAGCATGTAATATACTTGAGTAAATGGATGGTTTGCGAGAAATATCAAAAAGGTAAAACTTATTAAGAGCTACAAGGGACAGGAAGATGTGGAGGGCCATCATTGCCTACGTCCTGAAGAGACACAGCACATAAAAGAAGATAAATGAAACTTCATTGTGAAGCATAAGATGAACAAAAATGCATGAATAAAAATATTTTGTCACAGTCTCATTGTAGAATATTAAAAAATATTTTCAAAGGTCCGTGTTATGGATTTACTCCCCCTATAAAGGACAATAACTCAAAATACATTGAGTTACTGCCCTTGTCCTCTAGGAGCAATGTGGTACTATTGAATTCAATATGGTGAAAAACTGACACGCACGTGGAATTCAAGGTTTTCAATCCAAACAAATCCTTGTTGCTCTCAGGCAGTAAATGAATAAAAGTTGTTTTATTGTGTGTTAAAATACACTTATTTTCCTTCTTTTTTTATTTATCTCAACAACCTGTGATATAAGTTATATAATTTAATCAATTTTTATACAGTGTAACCCGGATATAAGAGAAACCCGGATATAAGAGAGATTTTCTCTAGTCCCAAATTAGAGCCCATACTTACCTAAACAAAATAGACCAAACCCGAATATAAGAGAAACCCGGATATAAGAGACTGTATGTCTTAAATTTTAATTTTTAATATATCTTTTTTTTTCCAGTAATATTCATGATCCATGTGAAACCAACTCTGAACAGGATGTTTCCCTGATTAATACAATCTTAACCTGTAATCTCCAACTCCTATACACACAAATGGCCTCCTAACATAACCCTCTACCTTAAGTGGCCCCGGGCCTTGTAAAGGGTGAACTTTACTGTAACAAAAAAAATAAAAATAAAATAAATAAATATAAAGAATAAGAATTTTAAATTCATGATAAAAAATGTAACATTATCAGTAATCCCTTGCATCTTAGTGGCTTTATTGTCATGGTTGGCATGAAATGATTAAAAAAAAAAAAAAAATAAAAATAAAAAATAAAAAAAAAAAAATTACATCAATTTTTAAAATCAATTTCATTTTCTAAAACTCCATTTGAAATAAAACGTTCTAAGCCTATATATAAAATTCCCAAAGAATTGAACAAAAACAAATTGCACAAGAAATTATTACCTGCAGATATGTTTCATTCTGTGTGTTTTTTTCCTGAGCAGATACATAATATAGAGGAGAGATGCGGCTGCCACAATTCCTTGGTATTGGTCACCTGTCAAATGAGCAATAACAATCATAATTGTGTAAACAAAACCTGGTTGTAGGAGTTGAAAGCACCAAATGAAATATGGACTGCTCGGCTTTTGGTTGGGATTCTTCTGAGCCAGGTAGGACAAGAATGGAATTAGCTCATGATGTCTGAAAAAGAAAAAAGAAAAAAAAAAATGTAAAAATTTGCATTAATATTTTCTATCTTTTTAGGTTGGTTGGTTGTTTCTGTTTAATGGCATATCAAACATTTGCAGATTATTTAATACCGAAATCTAAATATTTTGTACACAATTTTATTTTATTTTGGGGGGGAAATAATAATAATGCTTTAGTGATACAAGTCTTACTAATTAACCCATAACTGGTGGAGAAGAGGTGGATTCATGCCTTTACAAGGGTATTTGTGCATAAGTGAATATAACAAACCCAAATGGAAAGTTTTCCGATTAACAATTCCGAGCCATTAGACATTACACCACCCACATATCCAATCTTTTTAAGTATTTTTGTTTAGAAAGTAAAGCATTACTATTTTCTACTTTAGTTTATTTATTTTCCACTTAAGTTTTTTTTGTTATTTGAGAGAGTAGTTTTAATAAAATATCAACTCCTTTTGGCTTATTTAATGTTAGAATCTATTTTATTTATTATTATACTAGAGTAGGTACCTCCACTTTGAAAAAAGATGAAAAAAAAAAAAAAAAGATGAAAACAAAAAGATGAAAACAAAAAGATGAAAACAAAAAGATGAAAACAAAAAGATGAAAACAAAAAGATGAAAACAAAAAGATGAAAACAAAAAGATGAAAACAAAAAGATGAAAACAAAAGATGAAAACAAAAAAGATGAAAACAAAAAAGATGAAAACAAAAAAGATGAAAAACAAAAAGATGAAAAAAAAAGATGAAAACAAAAGATGAAAACAAAAAGATGAAAACAAAAAGATGAAAACAAAAGATGAAAACAAAAGATGAAAACAAAAGATGAAAACAAAAAGATGAAAACAAAAAGATGAAAACAAAAAGATGAAAACAAAAAGATGAAAACAAAAAGATGAAAACAAAAAGATGAAAACAAAAAGATGAAAACAAAAAGATGAAAACAAAAAGATGAAAACAAAAAGATGAAAACAAAAAGATGAAAACAAAAAGATGAAAACAAAAAGATGAAAACAAAAAGATGAAAACAAAAACAAACAAAAAAACAGCATAGCATAATGAAAAAAGGCACCAAACTTCACAAAAACAAAGTTTTATAATCAAAATGTTTGTTATTAAGAGGAAAGACTAAAGTATATTTTCAATATTTTATTAACACTTTTAATCCTTTCTAGAACATTAAAAATTTTTGTTAAAAATCTTGTTTTTTTTCCCCATCAGGGGTCGATGTATTGTAATATTTACGACTAGTGTTTCTGTGCTTCTTTTGCCAGTGAAAAACATTGATTTGGAAATTCTTGCAAAAATCAATTAATTTTCGGAGTTTAATGAAACTTTCAGGATTTATTCACAAATAAACAAAATTATTTTTGAAATTTTTTTTTTTTAGAAAATCTTGGTAAAAATATTCTTTTTTAACATATGTTAACCTCCATTTATTTAATTTCTTGGAATTTTGAGAAATTAAATTTTCATCAGAAAATTTTTTTTATTAGTTAAAAGCAGGACTCCTTAGAAATTGTAAATGAACATATTTTTTTTTAAACTACTACTCATTTCCCAAAAATCTGCTCGAAGTCGTAAAATAAAAAATGCAAATAAATCTATAACATTAATTAGAAAAGTTTTTAATTGCTTTTATTAAGGACACTATTATCTTAAGAAAAAAAAGTTTTTTTTGATGAATAATGAAATTTACAAGAATTGTTTTCATTTTTTTTTTTTTAATTTTAATTACAATCATTTATAATATATAGATTTATATTCTTAAAAAATATTTTTATTGACAAACAAAATATAGCTATTCTGGTTTATTTAAAAATAAAATTGCAATAAGTTTACTTCAAGCTATGAAAATGTTGCTAAATTATGTCATGTTAAAAAATATTTATGCCATATGTGTGTGTGAGTTAGAGGGTTGCTCTGTCTAAGGGAGGGGCACATAATTTCATTAGCCTTGAGGCTCCAAATTGTTATAATCTGGCACTGTTTTGGTTTAATGAGAGGTCCCTGGCTGCAAAAAAATTGTTGTTCAGTTAAAATACATTTTTTAATTAAAGAAAGAAAAAGGCAAAATTCTTCCAATATTTCATATTTTCTTAATTGACCTCCCAGAAATAAAATAAAAAAAAACAATTACACACAAGTTCTTTCTTTCTCTTCCTATAGTTCTGAGATGAAGTATTGCAACTATTTACATAATTTGGACTGCTGTCCTCATCTTTACTACTATTTTCATGTTTCATTTGTTGTAAACTCTGGCCTTTTTCATGTGATATATAATGAAATTTGGGACCAAAAAAGTTAGGTTTGAAATGCCAATGAAATTCAAAAGCCTATTTATCATGCCACAACTAGATTAAAGAAATTAATCTTAAAAGAAAAGAAATTTCTCAAATTGGTAGAAAATCTGAAAGAAGTTCATCGCTTACTGTAATTCTACAAATTACTTACCCAGGCTTTGGCTTGGTGCTTTGTTGAGCTAAATCCAATGGGGTGTGATTGTGTTTATTTCGAATGTGTAGCAAGCTGCAATCACCTGCATTTAACAATAGCCAACAGATGTGACTGAAGCCCTCCTTGGCCGCTATGTGCAAAACTGTGTTGCCATCAACATCTTTAAGAAACACATCAGTGCGCTGAAAAGACAAAAATAACATTACTGTAAAAATTTTTAAATTTGAAAAAAGCACTGAGTGTGTTTAAAATTAAAATTTTGTTTTTCAGAACATGTCCTCTTGCAAACTGTTTTTTTTCTTCAATCTTATTGGAAGAGTTTCTCAAGTGAGAAGTGCAACAGAAGAAACTGTTAAAATAGAACTTACAGTTACATCGAGCCATTTCTAATGTAAAATGATAGATTAATATTAAATAAATGTTAAATTACTTTTCTTTTAATGAAAACTGCATTAGAGGTTTCAGAAAATATTCTCTTTCCAAATTATTTTTGGACAATTTAATCTTTTGTCTTCCCATTCAGACCAGCAATGCTTATCTTTGAACCTAGTCAGTGCCTAGATGGGTGACAACTTGAAAATACCACATACTGTAAGCTTGGATGTGCAGGTGGTGTAATGGAGAACAGCTGGCAATCAGAAATTGTAGAGCCAAGTTCCAATTCCAGTTGGATTCATTATATTCACTTATGCACAAATACTCTTGGGAAAGATATGAATTCACCTTTTCTCCCCAAGCTATGGGTTAAATAGTAGGACGCGTACCAGTAAATCATTATTATCCCCCAAAAATTCCTAAAATCAAAAAATATTTCTGCTTTTAAATAACATGCAGAAGGTTGATAAGCCATAAAAAATAAATCAATCATGTTCATTTTAATTGTTACACATAATGTTTCAGCTATTGTATCATCCGGCTTTTTTCAGGTGTTCGTCATTATGCTTGGTTAATTTATTGGAATTTCAAAATACAGGCATACCTCACCTTATGTCAGTAATTTTTTCCAAAAGAGGTGACAAAGTCAAAAAATGACTTAAGTTGAATTTACTTGTCTTCGAATTTACTTGTCACTAGGCTAAACGACAAATAACCGTTCCCTGTTCTGTATTTTATTTATAAATGCATTTTTAATAATGGTCAAATAAGAATCCATTTTAAGCTTACAAACAAATAAATTTTAGTTTTTAATATAGTACTGAAAAAAAGTAATCAAAATTTACGAATACATGTATGTACATAATTGTAAATGTAAATGTTTACAATTTGGTGATCTTTACAGTACATCACGGACTCTTTATTTGTGAATGTGCTTTGCTCTAAGACATTATAAAATAAAAGGATTTTTATTTTTCCAAATATTTTTTGACAAACAACGTATAATTGAGAATGATTTAACTTGAAACGATGTAACCCGAGGTACACCTATAAACTCTTTATTCAATCCCTGGGAGTAAATTATTCTCATTACACTTTCCGTGCTTAGGGGAGATAACTCATATCAGTTAATACCCACCAGTCTTATTCACCTTTGTGTTGCTTGTTCATTTCTTCCTATCAACCAGAGAATGAGACTTAACACTGCCATTCACAGGGATTGAACTAACAACTGCCAGTATAAAAACCAAGATGAACATGTTGGTGTCTTTCTGGTTTCCATGCTTAGGGGAGATAACTCATATCAGTTAATACCCACCAGTCTCATTCACCTTTCTGCAACTATTCTGTCCTCCCCCTCCCGCTACTGAACCAGCACTACCAGACCCAAGGATTAAACTCAGAACTGTTGGGGGACCAGATATTTAGTACCAAAAAACTCACATGCTCTGGTAGCCTTAAAAAATTTATAGATCTTATAACCATATTACTTTAGCCATCAAGCTTTACTTGATCTTATCTTACTTATTATAAAACGCAGATTGTGTGTGTGTGTGTGTGTCTGTACGTTTATATATTGGATCGGATTTCCTACATTTTTCAACCAATTTCAACAAAACTTCACAGGACTGCGTAAAATTACCTTGCAATGGTTCTGACAGCACCAAAAATTGGAAAAAGACAATTGTTTTTGTATGAAATCAATTTGAAAACACGATAAAACACGATTCTGTCGCCAGAATGAAAGAGGGACAACACATATCGAGTTATACTTATTATAAAACCCAGGTTGTTTGTGTGTGTGTGTGTGTGTGTGTGTGTGTGTGTTCCTTTATATATGGGATCGGATTTCCTACATTTTTCAACCGATTTCAACAAAACTTCACTTTTTTTTGGCAGGTAGTGTTTCTTATTGTCTTGCACTTTTTATTTTATTTTTTACATTCAGAATGCTTTAAAATTCCATTTACAAGACAATTGTTTATAATAAAATTCTATTCAATCGATAGACTCATAACGATTGAAAACAATGTTTTTGTTTGAGTTTGGGTTTGACCAATTCATAAAAAAAAAACAAAAACTAAGACATGCGTGTCCATCAACCTTAAACAATAATCTTTGTCAATTTTATTTTACAGTCTTTATGATGGTTGATACTTGATCTATCTCTTACTGTTACATCTCCGGGCAATGCCGGGCTCTACTGCTAGTTATATATATATGAGGTTGGATGCTTTGCTTGGAAATTCTCTTCCAACTCATCACACAACTCATTTGGAATACCCATATCCAATTTCGTCATTAGAACTGAGGCTATACTGAGTGATATGTCTGTCACTGGTCTCGGACATCATTTCTAAATTAGACTTCCATAAGACAAATGGAGATGACGGGATACCAGTCATCGTCCTAAAGAAACGTGCTCCTGTGCTGGATCCTGTCCTCTCCAAACTCTACAACTATTGCCTTGCTGCTTTGCAGCTTGTTGGAAGTTCTCTGTCCTCCTCTGTAATCACTATTTTTAAAAACTCTGGAGAATCTGCTGAGACCTCTGACTATTGCCCAATTAGTATCCTACTGCTTTCTGGCAAAGTATTCAAGGCTTTAATCAATGCTGAAATAGTTAAGTATCTTACCTCTCACAACCTACTCTGACAAACAATATGGATTCCGTTCTGCCTGGTATACCACTGATGTGCTTACGGCCATCACTGAATATGTATATCAATCTCTTGATAATAATGGCAAAGCTTGAGCTGTGGCTCTAGATATCTCAAAGGCAGTTGACAGGTTTTGACATGCTTGTCTTCTATGTAAGCTTCAGGGCTATGGTATTACAAGATGATTGTTTGATTTAATCCAATCATTGCCATCAAATCATGAAATGAAGGTCATTCTGAACTGGCTTGCTTCCAGATCCTTTCACATGAATACAGTTGACCCGCAAGGCTCTATCCTGGGTCCTACACTATTTCTGATCTTCATCAATGATCTCCCTAATGTCATCAGTTCCCAACTAGGCATTTATGCAGATGACACAACTATTTACTCCTGTCTCAATAGCAAATCCATCAGAGCTGACAAAGTTAATGTGGCCACTGTTCTTGAAAAGGATCTCCAACCAGTGGTTAACTGGGGCAGGAAATGGCTTGTAAATTTTAATGTCTCCAAAACTAAACTGCTCTCATTTAACCACCCTAGAGAAACATCCCTGCCCACCATCAGTATGGCTGATGGTCGAATCCAGATCACCTCACTGCACCTTCTTGGACTCATTTTTTTCAATTGACTTAAAGTGAAACAATTACATTGAATCAATAGCTGCATCTACTGCAAGGAAAGTTGGTTCATTGTGTCATGCCACCTTCCACATTTATAAATCTATTATTCATCTGTGCATTAAATACTGTTGCCATATTTGGTCTGGTGCCCTTACTGTTCATCTTGAGGTTCTTGACAAAATCCAAAGAAGGATCTGCAATGTAATCACTCCTGACTTGGCATCTCAACTTCAGACACTTTCTCACAGACATGGGGTGACTTCCCTCTGTCCTTTCTACAAATATTTTCATGGCAATTGCTCTGACAAACTTTTTTCCCTGGTGCCCCAACTACGTGAATTTAAGCGTGTTACTAGATTGGCATCTAGGTCCCACCCTTTTACTGTTGAAATAGTTAAATGTAACCAACACTTCTACTCCAACAGTTTCTTTTTTCACACTTCCTGACAGGGAAACTCCCTTCTGTTTACTTGCTTCCCTGATAACTGCACTCATCAAAAATTTAAATGCAACATCAATCGCCATCTTCCATTGTCTTGAAACCTGTTCATCTTTTATCCTTTAATCAATCTCACCTATCCAGCAAGCTGTTGGAGAATGTTGAAAATTTATGGTGGAGTGAATTCACTCCACCAGAAATTTGGAAACGGCATGCTGTACTGCTTGGCATTCATGCCAGAAGAAAGAGTTGGATGAGTCTAATGGTGATTATGAAGATACTGCAGCTTGGAAAATTCACTCTGATCATTTTGATAAGAAAAGAATTCCCGAATTTGTTGGTGAGGGCTTCAGATTCAACATGTAGACCTATATCAAGTACCTTGGAGTAGTGCTTCCCAGGATCAAGAGGGCAGCTGCTGAAAGATCCTCTCTGGCAACAGGAATTTGCACCACCCTACACAAGCAGGAGAACTGAGTCATAGCCGTTAGACAATTTCTGCGACCCCATTACCCTTTACATCTGGCCACCTAACTCCCCAAACTGCAACCCCCTGTTATGTGTAGGGTACAATTGAGTGAGAGACTAACAAAACACCTTGTAACACCAAAGATGAACTGAAGGCAAGGATTATGGTAGCATTCTCCAACTTAAACAAGGAGATCATCCAGAAGAGTTGCAGGAGATTCTAAAGTCGTCTGGAGAACATGTCTGAAGCCAATGGCGATTTTATTGAACAAATTTACTCTTTAGTATTTTTGTGTCATTTTGGTAAATCTATCTGTTAAATTGAGATGTTAGTATTATTTTTATTCTTGCCTACTTTAGAAGAAAATTTATCCATCACATCCTGTATATATATATATATATATATATATCTATATTATTAGGAATGGATTTTTTATTTATTAATTGGAGATATTTGAATGTATTGCTTAAACATTAATTTTAATGGACACCCACATTTGAGTAGATGTCCTGTTTATTTTATTCTATTGACAAGTATATTTATTTATTTCCAACTACCAACCTGAATATTCAAGAAATCTTAAGCGTGCATTGTCCTGTCAGAGAATGCATGTTCTTACAGTTTTACTTTTCTGCAGACTAAGAGAGCTTAGAAAATAGATGTCATGATTATCCCCAAGCACTTTTAGTCAATTCATTAACCATTTTTAAGGGGTTCACTGTTAATGTATTTTCCTGTGTTTATATTCTGAGCTGTGTGATGTTTCCTATTTAAGAACGGGGAAAAAATTGTTGGCAGTCTTTTAAGCCACACTAAACATTTTTTTTTTTAATCAATTCACTCCAAGCAAGGAGATAATGCTACTCAGACGTAAAAGAGAATTAGAAGACTTTAGGAGAAAAGAATCAGAAACCAAATCCTTAACAGGAAACAAGAGATAAACTTCTACGACTGTTCAAAAGCCTGTGGAGGAGTGTGAATTACTATTACTCCCATCCAAGATTAGAAAAACTTTAAAAAAAAATTTCTTGTCCACATTTAATGAAACATTTCTAAAAAAAAGACTGCAGCCCATATATATATATATATATATATATATATATATATATATATATATATATATATATGATTCTCATGTCAAATGAATATTCAGCAAAAATTGAATAAAAAAGTATTTCTGGAAGATAAGAGTTTTAAGGCAGTCTTTGTAATTATAGTGCTTAATATCAAGAGAGAATGCAAGAGCAAAATAATAAATGAAAAGTTTGCATATCTGTACTCTGAATCAAATCCGCTCATCAGGATAATTAACTGTAATATCTTACAATATATATATATATATATATATATATATTTTTTAGAGAGCGAGAGAATTAATTTTTAAAAAATCGGAGACTTCAAAAAGCCATTTGTTAAATAATTATTACTTGCTCTGTTTATTACATTGACCTCTTGGGATTTATATGCTCCATGGAATTATCCACACAATTAATTATATATATTAACATATAGAAATAATATATATATATATATATATATATGAAACACATACAAATATATATATATATATATATATATATATATATATATATATATATATATATATGAACACACATATATAAAATATATATATATATATATATATATATATATATATATATATACATATATAGAAAATATATATATATATATATATATATGAACACATATAGAAATATATATATATATATATATATATGAACACACATATAGAAATATATATATATATATATGAACACACATATATGAACACACATAGAATATATATATATATATATATGAAACACATATATAAATATATATATATATATATATGATGAACACACATATAGAAATATAATATATATATATATATATGAACACACATATACATAGAAATATAATATATATATATATGAACACACATATAGAAATATATATATATATATGAACACACATATAGAAATATATATATATATATATGAACACACATATAGAAAAATATATATATATATGAATACACATATAGAAATATATATATATATATATGAACACACATATAGAAATATATATATATATATGAACACACATATAGAAATATATATATATATATATATATATATATATATATATATATATGAACACACATATAGAAATATATATATATATATATATATATATATATATATATATATATATATATATTTAAAAAACAGAGGTAGGACAGAATATTGAAAACAAACAAACCTGATGTTTTGTGAGGTATTTTAAGGCTTCCAAGTGACCCATTTCACACACAATATGGAGTGGAGTCTGCAAATTGTTATCCATTTGTTGCAGGCTTAGTCCATACAAACTCGTCAGGTAATGAAGGACACAGCTGTATGCAAAAGGAGTATAATTCTTCAATTATAAATCATTCATTTGACATTGTAAAGATGCAGAAAAAGACTTTACTAGTATTATTAATATAAATAGTTGATTATGTAATTCCTGATATTACAGGTAGGATTTATTAAGTAAATTCACTGAAACTGTCATTCACTGTAATAATTAGGCATATAGTAATAAAGCAAATATGAAAAGAATGTACAGAATTCATTAGAAATTATTTCAAGAGTAGATGTTCCTGTCTATAATATCATAGGTAGGATTCACATACATACATAGGAAATATTAAAAGCATATAAAGAAATTCATTACAACTGGGTTTAGTACCCTTTGTAAATTATTTTACTATAAGAGAGATTGCAACTATTATAGAAATCCATTATAAATGATTTTTGTTATAGAAATTTCAATTCTAGTCATTTTATTATAGTTCCTCATAAATTACTTTTACTATAGAAATGTATTTTAAATGACTTTATAAAAATTAACTATAAATTATTTTTATTATAGGAATGAATTGCAAATTATTTCAATACTATCTATTCCTAAAACCTGTAATATCATAGGATAAAATTTATTAATCAAATACATCAATATTTTGATTCACATGCATTAAATATAGTGTTATACAGCAAATACTAAAAACATACAGAAATTCTTAACAATTATAGAAATCCATCATTCATATATATATATTATATATATATATATAATTTTTACTATAGAATTGCTTGTAAATTATTTTATTATAGAAGGTCATTTTTTTTTTTTTTTTTTTTTACTAGAGAAATTCCTAGGAAGTGTTTTTACTACAAAATTCATCATAAATTATTTTTACTATAGTAATACAAAGCAAGTTATTTTATTATAGAAATGTATTATAAATTATTTTTACTATAGAATTGCATCACAAATTTTAATACTATCTGTTCCTGAAACCTTTAATATCACAGGAAAGATTTTCTTAAATAAATAGATCAAAACTTCAATTCATATCCATGATTAGATGTGGCATGATACAGTAAATATTAAAAAGCAAATATAAAAATTTAATGACAAATTGGGAAAAAAATTTTGTGGAACTCATTTTGTCCTTTATTGGACTAAAGTGATGTTGTCATTGATATAACTACACATGAACCTGAAGAGGAGGGGAGACTGAAATTTGAAACATTTAAATTATTTTTTTAAATATTTGTAGATATGTTTGAATATAGAGTGTAGACAATTTTACTTAGTTTCTTTTTATTTATATTTCCATTATTTTTGTTATTAAGTCTCCCACATTTTGATAATAGAAGATCTGCCAAGAATGGTGAAATGTTTTAAGAAACTGGACGCAAATTTACTGTTGATGATCTTGCAATTAAAGCACTTTCTATACACTTGTCTTAGTAAATTACTTTCTCTATAGCATTTTCTCCCATAAAAACTTAACTGATGCAAACTTTCTAGGGTACATTTAGCAAGCAATTAGTAATAACATAATATTCTATGTGTATTTGTATATTTTTGGTTGGGCTGGTTTTTGTTGAGTTTGTTTAGCAGCATATCAACACCTCTATGGGTTATTTAATGCTGAAATCTAAATATTTTGAGCACAATTGCATGTCTCCAACTACAGATAAGCTGTATTGTTGGTAATTTTACTATAAATATGTATTGACGGTAATTTTACTATAAATATGCATTGTTGGTAATTTTGCTATAAATATGTACTGACGATAATTTTACTATAAATATGTATTGACAGTAATTTTACTATAAATATGTACTGACGGTAATTTTGCTATAAATATGTATTGTTGGTAATTTTACTATAAATATGTACTGACGATAAATTTTTGAAATTTTTTGCTTGAGGATGAAACAGAGATTAATACTTTAATTCAATTTAATTTTAATAACTATATTGAAGTTTTTGGCCCCTGTTTTTGAAACATGAGAATTTTATGTAGCGAAGGAATCGAATTTTTAAAAAAAATTATTATATATATATATATATATATATATATATATATATATATATATATATATATATATATATATGCAGTATATCTTCATTCAAGCATGTGTGATTGAGCAATCAAGTAATCCTCTTATATTTGCATATGAATTTCTTAGTGCCAGTATATAACTGATGGAAAAAGACAGCGTGGGATTTTGTACATTTTTTATTTTCCCAAGTACTTTCAATCTCATCTAAGATCATCTTCAGGTGGGAATGACTAAAACAGAGAATTTATTAATTAAAATTTTAATTAATTCTTAGTTTTAGCAATTCACCACAAATAAAAGAGGATTAAAATAAAAATAGACATAATATGTTTAGATTGTTCAATCAAACATGCTTGAATATATATAAGTGTACATTGAAGTCAACACCTAGAGTCAATAGTCTGCTTCATGCTAAATGCAATTGCCTGGCCATTATATATATATATATATATATAATCAGTATGAATAGAAGTTTGCCCCTGAGCTGATTGATGCTACCTTAAGCATCTTGATCCCAGACATTCATAGGCAGACTTGGCCATAAAAAAAAATCATTTTTTTTTTTTTTGCAATCAACACCATCACTTGATAAGGCACCAGTTGTTGAAACAAAATTGCAATTTTTGTAGTGATGTTATAACATGCATATGTTATAAATTTGAATAAATATTATTTGCTCAACTCGGTATTGAGAATAGTGTTTTTAGTTATTGTAATTTTATTCCATCTGTACCAACGATGTACTTGGTTTATATATATATATATATATATATATAAAGAAAAATATACAGAAAAAACAAAAATCCTCCATCGTCTTTTCATGTTGAATTAAATATAGTCTAATGTTAATTATGTTTTATGAATATGTCCTGAAGGCGGTCTACTAGACCAAAACGTCTGACGTTGACATTATATTAACATTAAAACAGCATAATTGCATATTAGGATTTTTGTTTGTTTTTCCCGTATATTTTTCTTCATACTGTCAGATCTATATCTATATATTTGCTTACATATGTGTGTGTGTGTGTGTGTGTGTGTGTGTGTGTACACAAAGAAAGCTGAAAAATAAATAAACAAAACAAAAGATGTCATCTAAGAAATGAGCAGACATCAGGGCATGCTTGAACCATATCTCCAATGCAAAAGCGAGTTACTTTCTGACTGCTCCTCAAGAGCAAAACAATATTTTAAAGTACACTATTTATGTGCTTACAAAATCTACACTCTCCGCACATATCCAGTAGGAAGTAAGAGCCACTTGTGTTGAAAAATAAAGAACAGTTTTGTTGCTAGCAGCAACCAAGCCACAATTTTTTTTCTGTGGTGATGAACAGAACGAACAAAAACAACTGTAGAAAGCTGAGGATTTTCCAGAAAGCATCTCCATCCACCTCCGTTTTTATTAGCTATTTGTCTTTTGAGGCAACCATTATTGGTGATATCTACTTGAGTTGTGCTTTGCCAACACTGAAGCAGTGTGGACATGTTTTGTGGCTCATCCAATTACCTAACATTCATAACAACAACCCTTGACCTTTCTGTTATGGCAATAGATGAAAGGTTAAGTGGATTCAGAAGATACAATGGAATTTTGCAGATGTATCATCCTTGTTGGAAGAGAATGACAATCAAAAGGTGAACAGAGAAATGGAAAGAGGGGAACGCGTGAAGAGAGAAGTGAGAAAGAGAAGAGGAGAATGCATGAAAAGAAAAGCGGAAGAGAGTAGTTACGAAGGGAGAAGAGGAGAACAGGTAAAGAGAGCAGAAGGGAAAGAGGAGAACGGGTAAAGAGAGAAGAAGGGAAAGAGGAAAACGGGTAAAGAGAGAAGAGGGGAAGAGGAGAACGGGTAAAGAGAGAAGAGGGGAAGAGGAGAACGGGTAAAGAGAGAAGAGGGGAAGAGGAGAACGGGTAAAGAGAGAAGAGGGGAAGAGGAGAACGGGTAAAGAGAGAAGGGGTAAAGAAAGACAGGGTTATATAGAGAAAGAGTAAAGAGAGAAGAGGGGATAAAGAGGAGAAGATGGAAAGAGGAGAAGCAGGGAAAGAGAGAAGGGGGGAGAGAGAAAGGGGGAAGAGAGAAGAGGGAAAGAGGAGAATGGGTAAAGAGAGAAGAGGGGAAAGAGGAGAATGGGTAAAGAGAGAAGAGGGGGAAAGAGGAGAATGGGTAAAGAGAGAAGAGGGGAAAGAGGAGAATGGGTAAAGAGAGAAGAGGGGAAAGAGGAGAATGGGTAAAGAGAGAAGAGGGGAAAGAGGAGAATGGGTAAAGAGAGAAGAGGGGAAAGAGGAGAATGGGTAAAGAGAGAAGAGGGAAAGAGAGAATGGGTAAAGGAGAAGAGGGGAAAAGGAGGGGAAGAGAGAAGGGGGGGAATGGGTAAAGAGAAAAGGGTGGGTAAAGAGAGAAGAGGGGAAAGAGGAGAAGATGGAAAGAGAGAAGGGGGGGAGAGAGAAGGGGAGAGAGAAGAGGGAAAGAGGAGAATGGGTAAAGAGAGAAGAGGGGAAAGAGGAGAATGGGTAAAGAGAGAAGAGGGGAAAGAGGAGAATGGGTAAAGAGAGAAGAGGGGAAGAGGAAATAAAAAGAGAGAAGAGGGGAAAAGGAGAACGGTAAAGAGAAAAGGGGTAAAGAAACACGGGGTTATATAGAGAAAGAGTAAAGAGAGAAGAGGGGAAAGAGGAGAATGGGTAAAGAGAGAAGAGGGGAAAGAGGAGAATGGGTAAAGAGAGAAGAGGGGAAGGAGGAGAATGGGTAAAGAGAGAAGAGGGGAAAGAGGAGAATGGGTAAAGAGAAAAGGGGTAAAGAAAGACGGGGTTATATAGAGAAAGAGTAAAGAGAGAAGAGGGGATAAAGAGGAGAAGATGGAAAGAGGAGAAGCAGGGAAAGAGAGAAGGGGGGAGAGAGAAGGGGTAAGAGAGAAGAGGGGAAAGAGGAGAATGGGTAAAGAGAGAAGAGGGAAAAGAGGAGAATGGGTAAAGAGAGAAGAGGGGAAAGAGGAGAATGGGTAAAAGAGAGAGAAAGAGGGGAAAGAGAAGAGGGAAAGAGGAGAAAAAGAGAAAAGGGGTAAAGAAAAGACGGGGTTATATAGAGAAAGAGTAAAGAGAGAAGAGGGGATAAAGAGGAGAAGATGGAAAGGGAGAAGAGGGAAAGAGAGAAGGGGAGAGAGAAGGGGTAAAGAGAAGAGGGAAAAAGGAGAATGGGTAAAGAGAGAAGAGGGGGAAAGAGGAGAATAAAAAGAGAGAAGAGGGGAAAGAGGAGAATGGTAAAGAGAGAAGATAAAGAGGAGAACGGGAAAAGAGAAAAGGGGTAAAGAAACACGGGGATAGAGAAAGAGTAAAGAGAGAAGAGGGGAAAAGAGAATGGGTAAAGAGAAAAGGAAAAAGACGGGTTAGGTAGAGAAAGAGTAAAGAGAGAAGAGGGATAAAGAGGAGAAGAGGAGATAAAGAGGAGAAGAGGAGAAGCAGGGAAAGAGAGAAGGGGGGAAGAGAGGAGAAGACAGGAAACAGCGTAAAGGGGAGAAGAGGGGAACGGGAAACAGCGTAAAGGGGAGAAGAGGGGAACGGGAAACAGCGTAAAGGGGAGAAGAGGGGAACGGGAAGGCGTAAAGGGAAGAAGAGGGGAACGAAGAGAACACATAGAGAAGAGGAGAATGGTTTAAGAGAGAAAGCCGGAAAAAGAAGAGAGACAGACAAGACCACAGAGAAAAAGAGAAAAATAGATCAAAGTAGAGACATATAAATAATAAGTGATATTAAGACATGAATTTATTGTGTATAAAGACACGAGAGAAGCCTATTTCTTTCTGCTTTAATAAATACATCTCAAACAAGAGTATACTTTTTTAAGCATTTACAAATTGTCACATTCCCATAAGAGAAAAAAAGTGTTATATAAAGTGAATCGGAAAATAAGGGAGATGTTAAAAGGAAAAGGAATGAGTAAGGACAGTATAAAGTGTGGGGGTGGATAAATTGAGAGAAGATGAAAAACTTGGAAATAGAATGAAAAGGGAGGAAGAAAATGACAGATATAAAGTGAGAAATAGAGTCAGAAAGATTTGCAGCCTGAAGAGCGGGCAATGAAAAGAGGAAAAGGAAAATAAAAAGAATAAAAAAGCAGAAAATGGAGGAAACAAAGCAGATACCAAGTCATTTTATATTACAACACCTGCGTATCTGAGAGTGAGAGTCAGAAGTGAGAGAGGTGGAAGAGAGAGGTGTCAGATGCAAAGTGAAAAGAGAGAAGTGGCAGAGGGAGAAAGAGAGAGAAAAAAAGCGGGAGGCGGCAGGGATAGAGAGAAAAAAAGCGGGAGGCGGCAGGGATAGAGAGAAAAAAAGCGGGAGGCGGCAGGGATAGAGAGAAAAAAAGCGGGAGGGGATAGGGATAGAGAAAAAAAGCGGGAGGCGGCAGGGATAGAGAGAAAAAAAGCGGGAGGCGGCAGGGATAGAGAGAAAAAAAAGCGGAGGAAAGGGATAGAGAAAAAAAGGGAGGCGGCAGGATAGAGAGAAAAAGGGAGGCAGGGATAGGAGGGATAGAGAAAAAAAAGGGAGGCAGGATATAGAGAGAGAAAAAGCGGGAGGTGGTAGGGAGAGAGAAAAAAGGGAGGCGGCAGGGATAGAAAAAAAAAAAAAAGGGGGGATGGATAGGAGAAAAAAAGGAGGCGGCAGGATAGAGAGATAAAAGGGAAAAAAGGGATAGAGAGAAAAAGGGAGGCGGCAGGGAAAGAAAAAAGGGAGGCGGTAGGGATGGAGAGAAAAGGGAGCAGGGATAGAGAGAAAAAAGGGAGGCGGTAGGGATAGAGAGAAAAAGCGGGGAGGTAGGGATAGAGAGAAAAGGGACAGGGACAGAGAGAAAAAAGGGAGGCGTAGGGACAGAGAGAAAAAGCGGGAGGCGGTAGGGACAGAGAGGCGGAAAGGGGATAGGGACAGAGAGAGCGGAAAGGGAGGCGGCAGGGACAGAGAGAGCGGAAAGGGAGGGCAGGGACAGAGAGAGCGGAAAGGGAGGCGGTAGGGAGAGAGAGGAAAGGGAGGCGGGTAGAGATAGAGAGAGCGGAAAGCGGGAGGCGGCAGAGATAGAGAGAGATGAAAGGGAGGAGAGACAGAGAAAGAGTGAAAAGAGAGAGGCGGCAGAGACAGAGAAAGAGTGGAAAGAGAGAGGTAGCAGAGAGAGAGAAAGAGTGAAAAGAGAGAGGTAGCAGAGACAGAGAAAGAGTGAAAAGAGAGAGGCAGCAGAGACAGAGAAAGAGTGAAAAGGGAAAGGTAGCAGAGACAGAGAAAGAGTGAAAAGAGAGAGGTGGCGGTAAGAGTGAGATAGAGAGGTGGCCGAGACAGAAAGAGGATCAGTCAGAGTGAAAAAGAGTGATGTTTTTTTATACAGTAGGTTACTGAAGAAACTAAAAATATAAAAAAGGAGAGACAGAAAAAAACAAAGTAAAAAAACTGAATGAAATGACACTAATTAGTTTTGAATAGTTGAATGTCTGACTCAGACATTCTGTGCAGACAAAATGGGACAATGGAGACTAATCAGTAAAAGAATAAAAATTGGTTTCTCATGAGTGAGAGAGCGAAAGCAAGAGGTGAAAGAGAGTGAAAAAAGTGAGGTGTCAGAGATAGCATGAAAAAGAGAGGAGAGAGGGAGCGAAAAGTAAGGGGTGGCAGAGACAGAGAGCGAAAAGTAGGGGGTGGCAGAGACAGAGAGCGAAAAGTAGGGGGTGGCAGAGACAGAGAGCGAAAAAGAAGTGAGGTGTCAGAGAAAGAGAGCAAAAAAGAAGTGAGGTGGCAGAGAAAGAGAGAGCGAAAAAAGACGGGTGGGTGGCAGAGACAGTGAAAAATAGTGAGGTGGCTGAGAGAGAGAGAGAGCAAAAAAGTGAGGTGGCAGTCATTTATTTGGGTATACCATAAAATGGAATTAGTGAAATGGTGATAGGTGATGCGCTCATTTCCAAACAGCCTTTAACCTCCTTTTCTTTCCATTGTTCCTTTAATCCTGACATGTGAGTGAATTTGCCTCGGTGCTTAGGCACCTCACTCAGCCTTCTACAAAAGTCAGTTGAGTTTGACACTCATGAGATCAATACAACCAACCCCAAGCCTTTCTCTTCAGTCCTACTTTTTATTAACGATCTACCTATGAACAATCTCAGGTCTCTAGTGGACATCAATGGAAATGAAACAACTGTTGATGGAAGTACTTCCAAAAACCAAGACAATCCAAGCTGTGAAGCAGATCACTCTTCTGACCAAGCTCTGACAGCTCAATGGGGAAATAACTGCTTTGTTACTACCAAGACCTCAAAAACCAAATAAGTATCATTTCATCGCCACTATCTGGTTAGAATGAACAGTTCTACTTTCAGTCACGCACTATGTTTTGGACATATATTGAATCCTAAGTTTACTCTAGACCCAAACTGGAATGCATACATACAATCCAATACTAAAGAAGCTGGGAAAATGGTTGACTCACTATATCCAGGAAGTATCTGATGCCTATACTTACTTTCTAGACTTGATAAAGTTCTTTATACAGCCTTTGAAAAGATTTATTTTTTTCCACTTTTTTCTGCAGACATAATGAGATTTATATTTTATATATATATATATATATATATATATATATATATATATAGATAGATAGATAGATACACCTAGTGAGCCAGACAAACCTACCTAGGTTTCACCTAAACGGATCGTCAGGGAAAGTTTTGTGATTGATTTGATTAGCAAATCAAAAATTCGAGGGTTTTTCTAAACCAGTCTAGTTATCTATATTTATATTTATATATATATATATATATATATATATATATACGATATAAGCCGGGATATTAAAACAAAAACATGTTAAAAATCACTGCAATTATGTTTCAACACTACGAATGTGTCATTTTGGGCGATATACTACTGGTGAGTAAACAATTAATTTACCTAATTTCACTTGCCAGTAGTTTAACATCGTCTGAGGAGACACATTTGTAGTGTTCAAACGTAATTGTGTAGTGATTCTTAACATGTTTTTGTTTTACTATCCTAAAATAAATAATATTTAGCTCTACTCTGTATTGAGCCCTCTTTAAAATTAAATGTTACATACAGTGGAATTATATTTGTTCTGATTTTACGTGGATATTGTAAGTTAAAAGACAACAGAAGAACAAATGACAATATAAGGAAAGTGCTTTTCAAACTCTTCAGAAGCCTTGACTTTGAAATAGAAGTCAATATGAGTAAAATAAAATCATCAAATATTTGGATGTAGAATGAAATCTACAAACTGGCAGTGTTTCTCCATACATGAAACCCAACACAAAATTAAAATACTTGAATGTTAGATCTAACCACCCTGTGAGTATAATAAAGCAAATCCCCAAACGTACAGAGTCCAGGTTATCTAGAAATTCCTCTAGTAAAATAGTTTTCAAAGATAAAAAGAATATGAAAAGACTTGAAAAGAAGAGGGGAATAAAACCAAATTGGAATTTAAAACTCAAATAAAACAGCAAATTAAAAACAGTTTGAGGAAAAGAAAAAAATATTATTTGGTTTAACCCCAGGTCAAGTATAAAATAGGGAAAATATTTTTCAAATTACTTAATAAAAACTTCCAAAAATTCTGAATTATATGAAATATTTAATAAAAACAGTTAAATTAAGCTATGGTTGTTCTAGTAATTTAAAAACAACAATAAAAAGACAAAACTCCAGAAATTTCAAAACTAACGTGCAGCAAAATATTGTTAACAGTAATATATGCAATTGTAGAAATAAAAGCAGATGTTAATTAAATGGAGTTTGCAAAACTGAAGCAGTAATTTACAAAGCAGAAGTAATAGATACAAATGACCAGTAAAAAATATACATAGGGTGTACTGAGGGTAACTTTAAAAAAAAGTGGTACAATAATAAGTCATCGTTTAAGCTAGAAAGCCTCAGAAATTCTACTAAACTAGCCAATCATGTGTGGAAATTAAAGAAAATTAAAAAAGATCTGATTGTAAACTGGAAAATATTAAAAGAAGCTAATCCTTATTACAATCATAGCAAGATCTGCAACATTTGCCAACAAGAGAAATTAGCTATAACAACATTTCCAGACCAAAAAAAACAAACTTTTAAACCAGAGATCAGAAATTATGTCCTGTTGTATTCATACTAAAAAGCTCCTTTTGGGTTCATATGAAGTGGGATAAAAAGAATGTAGGTATATTTCATTTAATCTTCCACCAATATATTTCCAATACACTTGATTTCCCCTCCTCCTCCCTACCTTTTACCACACGTCATGTTGTGCAGTTATTTATTTTTAAATATGGCATTCATAAAATTTTATTTTTTAAAAAATAAAGTGTTAGGAAATCAATTTATCAAAATCACCTGAAGATACCAAAAGGTTGAAACCAAGGTAGCGGAATCGGCTGGTTTCCTAATTTTCTATACTTAAAAAAGCTCTACATGTTAAATTTTTATCTTTTTATATGTGTATTGAGCACTTTCTTAATACTACTGTTTCCTGGTCTAATTCAACTCTAACCATATATAAGGTGTACAATGTTGATCTTCTTGCAAAATGTAACATTGGTGGAACTGAGACTTTCATGATGCAGTCAGAACTTTGCTGAGCTGGCCTTATTGCAAGGATTAGTGACAAAAGAATAGCTAAGGTCCTCATGTATAGCCAGCTTCACAGTGGACAAAGACTCTTGGATGGCCATGACTCAGTTATAAAGAGAGGCTAAAGAGTAACCTCTCGGCTGTCAATGTCCCTCATACTAAATTTGATCAAGTTGCCCTGGATAGAAATAACTGTAGATATTTGTACCAGAATAGTATCAGATATTTTGAAATCTGTTGTATTGACTGGGTACAAGACTAAAGACAACAGTGAAAAGGCATCAAGAAATATTCTTGTGATCATCGCTGTTGCACAATATGTGAACTTGTATGCAGGTCACTAGCAGGAGTGAAGTGTCACCTATGACAACAACAACAAAAAAAGACAAAACAACTGAATGAGGTTGTTAGATCCTCATGTTTTGAAATTGAATCAGAGAGTCCATCATCATCATTATATATATATATATATATATATATATATAAAAAAATGAATTTTTATTATTTGAGAGATTTACAATGGATTTTATTATTCAAAAGATCTATGATGGGAGAAATTTTGCTTGAAAGCATGAAACTGGCTTCATCTTTTCCTTTATGGTCAAGTGGTAAGGTGTGACAGGTTAAAAATGGTTACTTCTGCCCAGAGATAGATAAAAAATAAATAAATAGAGTGCCTACTCAAATACAAGAACATTTAAAGTGAGGTATATATTTTTTTTTAAGCATTTCAACACTAGCAAGGCAGGAAGCCACTAGGACGCAAGGGGTTACAGAAAATTTAGTGCAAGATCAGATAGGAGTGATAGAAGAAAGGATGAGGGTAATGGATAGATCAAGGCAACTGGACATGTCGATTGACATTACAGTTGAATAGCTGGAGATTATAACTCTCAGGGAAACAGGAATAGGGAAGGGAGTTCCACAGGCGAGAGGTGCGAGACATGAAGCTATTGGAGTAGAAGAGATGGCTACTTTTAGGAGTTTCGACAGTGAAGGGGTGAGAGCGGGATGCCAGCTTCGTATGGCGCTTGAACTCATGACGTCTGGGAACCAGCAAATGCAGCTGCTCGGAGCAATTTCCATGAAAGTATTTGTAGAACGGACAGAGGAGGACAGCGCGTCTGTGAGAAAGTGACTGCAGACTAGGACGCCAGAGCAGGGCCAACTACATTGCGATATCCGCCTCTGGAGCCTATCAAGAACCCAAAGGCAAACAGAAGGGCACCAGACCATATGGCAGCAATACTCCATGCAAAGGCGAATTGTTGATTTGTAGATCTGGAGGATCGACTCGGGAGAAAAAACTTTTCCAAGGGGGCTCAGGGAGCCAACTTTCTTCGCGTAGAGCAAGCAATTGACTCAATGTATTTATTCCATCTCAGGTCAGCAGTCAACGTGAGACCGAGAAGCCAGAGAGTTGCTCTCGAGAAGTTGAGCGTCAGACATTCTAATGGAATGAACTCTGTGGTGATTAATAGAGAGCAGTTTTGTCTTAGAAGCGTTGAAGTTGACCAGCCAATTCTTGCCCTAGTTCACAATCGACTGGAGGTCCTTTTCGAGACGCATGGCCAGGTGAGTTTTGTCAGTGAAACTAGATTTGATTTTGAGGCAGGAATAAATTGTGGTGTCATCCACGTAGATGCCAACTTGGGAAGTTATGGCATCAGGAAGATCATTTATGTAGATAAGGAATAGAGTGGGGCCTAGGATGGAGCCTTGAGGAACACCTGCATTCGTGGGATAGGAACTGGATGAAAATCCATTGAGAACGACCTTCAATTCACGGTTTGATAGGAATGATTGTATTAGGTTATATAATCGACCCGTAATGCCATAACCCTGGAGCTTGCGAAGAAGGCCAGTATGCCAAACCCTATCAAATGCTTTGGAGATGTCTAGTGCCACGGCACAGGCTTCCCCGTTATTTTGAAGAGCTCAGTAGACAGTTTCAGTAATGGCCGTAAGCACATCAGCTGTAGATCGGGCAAAGCGGAAACCATATTGCTTGTCTGAGAGCAGATTATGTGATGTGAGGTGGTTAACCACCTCGGTATTGATTAGGGCTTTGAAGACTTTGCCGAAGGGGGGAAGGAGACTGATAGGACGGTAGTTGGAAGGGTCAGAGGGGTCGCCAGAGTTCTTGAAGACAGGAACAACCGAAGAGGACTTCCAGCAGTCAGGAAAACAAGATTCCTTGAGGCAGTAGTTGTATAGTTTTGAAAGGGCAGGCGCCAGTTCAGGCGTGCATTTCTTCAAGACAATGGCTGGTATCCCATCTCCACCACTAGCCTTGTTGGGGTCTAAATTGGAGATAACACCCAGTACCAAAGATGGGGTTATGTTTAACCCACTCAATATGGCCTCAGTTCTAAGAGGGAAGTCGGGTATGGGTACACCGGAAGAGTCGAGCGTCGAGTTGAATGAAAATTTCTGAACAAAGCATTCAGCCTTGTCGGTGGAGGAGGTCAGGACTTCATATATATATATATATAGTAAAGGTGATAAATCCATTGGTATATACTCCAAGTGGATCTTTATAAATATAAAATATTAAAACTGATCCACAAAAAGAGCTCAATGTCTTTATTATAACAGAGCCAATAAATAGTATTACACAACAAAATCCAAAATTACCTCATACGGGGGATAGATGTATTTCAACTGACGAAACCTTCATCAGTCTTAGTCAACCCCAGTGTATAGACTGTGTTCATGTCAGAATTAGAAATTTAACTTTGACAACCATTGAAAAATTGATACAGAAATTATCCATTTTGATGTTTCAATCAGATGAAATGCCAGAGACAGTGGTTAGGGGAGGATGGACGCTATTAGCCTTAAAGGTAAGAAGTTTTATAAAATTAAACCCAGATATTGACCTTATGATATTAAATTAGGGTTATATGAAGAATGAGGTGTTAATTTGAAACTAAAATGGAGTTTTATAAAAAAAAAAAAAATATTATATATATTTATATATATAAGGTTAGGGGTCCTACTTCAAAAATACTCTTCCAATGATAAACTTAAAAATAAGATATATTCAAAAAATTAAAAACAAGTCATATTTAGATAATTTATATAAACACTTCATATAACCCCAATTTAATGTCATCAGCTTCGGGTTCAATTTATAAAACCTCTTCCCTTTAAGGCTAACTGTCTTGTGCATTTTGTCCGACTGAAACATTGAAATGGATAAATTTTGTATCAACTTTTTGATGGCTGTCACAGTTAAATTTCTAATTCTAAGGCGAACTCAATCTATAGACTGGGGTTGAATAAGGTTGATGAAGTTTTTGTTGATTGAAACACATCTATCCCATTATGATTTTGATTATGATTTTGGATATTTATATATATATATATATATATATATATATATATATATATATATACACACACACACAGTGTGATGAATAAATTGCCATCTAAATTATATAAAATGAAAATAATACTGAAATCTCATTTTAACATATATTTACCAAAATTACACAAAATTATGTTGAAATAGTAAAGAGTAAATCTATTCAATAAATTCAGCATTACCTTCAACCACACCCTCCAGACAACTTTGGAGTCTCTCGCATCTCTTCTGGATGGTCACCTTGTTTAAGTTGGTGAATCCTGACACAATCCTTGCCTTCAGTTCATCTTTGGTTTTACAAGGAGTTTTGTTGGCCTCTCGCTCAACTGTGCCCCACACTTAATAATCAAGGGGTTTGCAGTTTGGGGAGCTAAGTGACCAGATGTAAGGGGGGTGATGTGGTCATAGAAATTGTCTTCTAGTAGTCACCCTCTTGACCAAAGACAGCATTACCTACTCAAGGTACTTGATGTAGACCTCTGTGTTGAGTTTGAGGCCCTGTGGGATGATGAATGGAGGCATAATCTCGCCATCACTAGTGATCACTCTAAACACCTTCGTAATCACCATTAGACTCATCCAACTCTTTCTGAATCCTCTGCACTGTCCTCAAGCACTCTGAAATGTTTGTATTGGAGCTTTTAGCATGAATGCCAAGCAGGACAGCATGTTGTTCCCAAATTTCTGGTGGAGTGAATTGCGGCATGGGATTCTTTATCTCACAGATGGTGACCAACTGACTCTACTATACTGTGCAGTCGACAAAATCAAAAACAAAAAACCCACATGCACAAAATTAAAAATATAAAATAGTGAAAATTTACCCATTGCACCCTACATATATATATATATGTATGTGTGTGTGTGTGTGTGTGTGTGTGTGTGAGAGAGAAATGGATTAAGTCCAACAATTATTTTAATATATTTTCCATTTATACATTATTTTTATAGATATATTTTTTTTAATTAAACAGTATTAATTACATATACTGCAATTACTCCTATTGATTCCGACCTGCTTCTTCCTGCTTGTTAGAAATCCTCTTCTGGAATTCCAGTCTTTAGGAACTCAGAAGAACTGTCTGATCCTTTTATTGGACTATTAACCCACTACTTCTTTTTGGAAAATTACTGGAGGTTCTAATCAATACTGAATTGGTTAAGCATTTTAACCTCATAAGGTCTTCTTTCAAGCAATATATATATATATATATATATATATATATATATATATATATATATATATATATGTAAGCAAAATATATGGATATAGATCAGTAGTATGAAAATATACTGAAAAAACAAACAAAAATCCTAATATGCGATTATGCTGTTTTAATGTTTATATGGTATTAAATGGTATTGCTTTTATGTCCATCGTCTTTTTCATGTTGAATTGTATATGGTCTATGTTAATTATGTTTTATGAATATGTTCTGAAGATGGTCTATTAGACCGAAACGTCCGACGTTGACATTAAACGTTAAAACAGCATAATCGCATATTAGGATTTTTGTTTGTTTTTTTCAGTATATTTTTTCTTCATATATATGTGTGTGTGTGTGTGTGAACAAATATAGTTTTGATATGCTATATTTATGGGATAAAGTGCTTAATATCATAAATAGAGTGTATGTAAATATAAAAAGTTATCAGTGAAGTCAACACTCAGAGGCGAGAGACTGTTTCATGCTAAATGCAATCATCAGGTTCGATAATTGTGTTTAGCATGAAAAAGTCTGTCGGCTTTGGGTGTTGATTTCAATGTTCACTTATATATAGGATTAATATAAATATAAAATATGTCACTCCGGAGTTTTGTAGACAAACCTTTTTGTAATAATTTGTGTCGAAAAAAATGGTGATGAGATGGGGGTCAAAAAGTGCAGTGTGGTGCTTGCTGGCAGGCCAGCTATTTTTCCTCCTTCTTCGGTCACCTCAAGGAAATGGATAACTTCCTCTTTGTCCATCTGTCAATCCATACATCCAACTCTATTGCACACTGACTTTGGTTCTGTCATGCTGCTGGCACCCCACTTTTTATGCTATTCCAATACGGCCAAAATTTGCATGCATGCAAATATCGTCTTCAATAGTGGCCATATTTCTTTTTATCATCACTTTGCAGCCAAGACACGTTCGCACTCATTTCAAATTCTGAGGTAAGTCATGTCTTTCGTCATTATGTTTCAGCATTGACTGGCAATATTCTCATTTTCATTACTTTTTATCTTAAGTTAAAAATAATTTGATTTCTTAGAGATATATATATATATATATATATATATATATATATATATATACAGTCATGTCTACTGAAGATGCCTTTTTATTTTCTATTTTGGCCTTATTTTTAACATGTGTTGCTTACATTTACAACCAAAATATGAAAGGCAGACATGACAGACAAAAATACCCTCCAACCAGACAACATTTAATCTTCTTTGCAGTATGTTGCATGAAATTGCAATCTTTGGGAAAACTTCTTTTTTTTCTCTAGGATTAAATTATATTTTTGGCATAAATATTTGCCTGTAATCAATCCATTTCATTGCTTCTTTTATCTCATTTCTTTCCCAGGTTTTTTTCAATGAAACAACAATAACCTGCAGAAAGTGATGTGCTGTATAAGCATCTGAAAATAATGACATTGTAGAAATTATTTAATATGGCTACCAATTCAATCAAGTTCTACTTGTTGACTGGGATATTTCCCCCAAATAAAGAGGTTTTCATTTATAATATATTTATAGATTTTTTTTTAACAGTCTGTTGGTAGTGTGATGGTTATCATTATGATATTGGTAAGCCAAGTTCAAATTTTGACTTAGTCTGTTGTGTTCACTTTCAGGTTAAAGTCTTTGGGAAAGACATGAATTTAAGTATCTTCAATAATTTACTGCAAAAACAGCATAGCAGGATGAAAAATGGCCCAAAACTTAATAAAAACAAAGTTTTATCATCAAAATGTTTATGTATGAGGAAAGACCAGATTATATTTTTTTTAATCCTTTCTATCATGTTCAAAATTTTGGTTAAAAATCTTGTTTTTCTTTTTTTACATCAGTGGTCACATAGTATTTATCATTAGTTTCTATGTGCCTTTTTTCAGTTGAAAAACACATTAATTTGGAAATTCTTGCAAAAATCAAATACTTGTCGGATTTTAGTGAAACTTTCAGAACTTATTCATAAATGTATGAAATTATTATTATTGAAATGTTTTTTTTTCTTTTTAGAAAGTCATGGTAAAAATATATTTTTTTTATACCTGTTACCACCCATTACTTAATTTTATGAAGACTTGAAAATTTGACACCTGCATAATTTTGTGATTATACTAATTAAAAGCAAAAGAGTGAAGAATATAAATCATTGATTATTTTAGTAAATTTTGATATGATGTTACCCAAAATTCATCTCCAAATTATAAAATACAAAACTCAATAAAACTAAGACATTATTTAATTAAAAAAAGCTTTTAATGGTTTTTATGAATAATATATATTAAGGACACCATTGTCTGAAGCCAAAATATTTTTCCGATGAAAAATGAATTTTTACAAGAATTCTTTTTTTCCAATTTTAAATACAAAATGTGATAAATTTGTTAAAAATTTTAAAATTAAGTTTGAATCTGTGTATTTTTGGAAATGCTGTTATTAAAAAGAGCTAATTTTACAGATTATAAATTTGAAAGCTTATTACAATCTGTGACACGACAGTATTTTTAAAATATTTTTCAATGTGCAAAAAAATGTACTAAAAACGTTTTCTCCAAAACTATGGATGCATGGTTCAGAAATAAGAGGTAATATGTTTTAAGAGAAAGGTTTTAAGAAATTGCTTTGTTTTCCTTCTGTCTGGCACATATCAAATTCTCTGACTGACAATCATTGTTGCATTTTGAAAATTTTTAATTTTCTTTTTTATATCCTATTTCACTATATATTTTAATTTTATTTTTTTAAATATAATTAATTAACTGTTTTTCAGTGAGAGGCTTATTGCAATTAATAATTAGATTCAATTTTAGGGATGGAAACAGTGCATATAAAGTCTTAATCTGTTGTTCTGGGTGCTGTTCAGCTGGTCCTGACAAAAATTCTTTTCATCAAAGAAGCACATTGTCCTTGGTGCAACAAGATGTTTCCCCTTATTTAAAGGTTTTTTGTCTTTGTCAGACGGTTTTCTTTGTTTTTTTTTTCTTTTTGACCTTTATATTTATTGTATGACAGGTAGCAGAGGTCCTTATTCAAGGACATCTTCATTGTGGAAATTGCAACATCCATTTCCCGCACTGTTGTGGAGTGATTTCACAGTAGAGGCTTGTTTTTGTACTAAGTCAGTCCTAAAATAGGTTCGACGTACAAAACGTTAGGAACTTGATATAATAGAACGCAGAGTAATCTAGTTGTGGTCGCTGATACTTTAGTATTCGACTAACTGTCGTCCGACATCGACTGACTCACCGACTGACTGACTCACTCCCTCTCTTGTTACTCTTACTACTCCTACTTATTATAGGTGGGAGAGTCTATTAACTATAGAATAGGTGTGTTCCACTATAACACGCACTAAAGCCCGCATTCCCTTGCTTGGTTATTCCATCACTTTCTCTTGTAGTTTTTATGTATTCTGGTGTATGGAGGCAATCAGAATTTCTGTTGTGTTCTTTAAGTCACGGCTTCATAACATCCTTTGCAGCTCTCCATTTTACATCTTGTTGTCACAATGTTCAAAAGAGCATTGAGCAGCTGTCATGATTGCGATGTTTTGATGCCCAGCATCAATCATCATGAGGCAGGTTGCCCTTTACCAATATTCAGGTGACATCTATTCGTCCATGGCGGTTAACTTTGGCACCCCTAAAACTGTAATGACTGTCACAATGCTGTCTACTGTTTACAGATATCCCAAAACAATCGGAGAAAATAAAAACGTTAGACACTGTCAAATTTAGTCTGAACAGCTAGTATACATGTCATAAGACTTGGTAACTGAAGAGAGACTTGAAGTGAATCACGCAATTACTTGCGAAGTACAAACTATAGAATCACTGACCAAGTGACTATTCATAGGAAGGAAGGGAGAACACTAACTCACATGATATCTAAATAATTTATGACATTCTTCTCTCCTAGAAAATAAAGACATTCTTTTTTATTATATATAATTTTTTTTAATGATACAAAATCTATTTTGTTTAGAGAGTTTTATTTTTCTTTTTTTTTTTTTTTTTTTTTTTTTAAATCTGATGACAAAAAATCTTCCATTAAATTTATCACACCCATAGGGGGTTTGTCGTGCCCACTAAAATATCAAATACAATATTTATAAACCAATCACACTCAAGAAAACACATCTTAAAACACCAATAAAATCATAGAATACAAATCAGAACGTTTGTTGTATTAGTCATCATTATTTTTAGGTAGATACCGACCAAATATCATGCGGACATAGAAGACTTACTACGTGCCCTTTTAGGGCCAATTAGGAAAAAATAAATAATTTAATTCTGGAGCTGATTTTGTTACAAAAAAGTGTATAAAAATATACAAAATCCATTCCTAAACAGGATACACACAGCTGTCACCAAACTCCATGCAACTCTCGCTTATGATCTTCATGACCTCATACTAAAAACGACAGCTTTGACGAACTTCAGACTACGGCAACACTGCCAACAGTAAGAAACAATTTCTAACTATCTCATGTATCCGCTTTACTATGAATCACGTACAGACGTATTGACTTTTTCATATAAACACACATATAACATTTTATTGTTTCTCACATACGTACACAAAGACAGTTTATATTTTATTTCAGAACTTTATTAACCCAAACAAAAAGACATTACTTTCCAATCTATCATCAACTGCTTGTATTCTTGTCGTTATATTAAATTAATGTTTATTTGTTGAAACTATGTTGGCTTTTCTACTGAATTTTATTCCTTCAATGAAAATCGTGTGATTATTCTAGACGGCCAATTACAAGCGACCCTGTAACAATATTTTGTTGTCAAATCCCGACACTCCAAATTTTGACATTCAATGAAAAACCGAGTAGAAGGATTCCTACAGGTTTGATATACAGTTTGATCTCCGAGGTTGGTCCATATTAGCTGTTGTCAGTCCTGACATTGTTTTTCGGTTTGAAAACTTTCACTTTTAGTCGATGACACATCTAGAGTGTGTAATGACGGAGCAGGTGTCAGGCTACTGCTTTCTTCAATGGAGAAATTGTTTGAGATTCATGAAATTTGTCAAAGTGGGGAGGGTTTTGACTGACCAGGACAGGGAGCCAAATCTCGGACAGATACAGTTGATTGTCTTCCATGAGAATACTTGATGTTGGCAAAGGGCAGATTGCTATCTATCAGCTCGATTTTATATACTAAGAGGTCACTCTTGATAGTACAGACAAATCGTCTTAAAAGTATTGGTCCAGATCTCATTAATCAAGATGGGAGCAAGCTCCACTAAAAGTATGCCTTTGAAACTTGAAGAATTGCTCAACTGGTGTACAGTTTGTAGCTGTACACAAGAGAGATCAAATAGAATGAAGAGATTGTAGCAAAACTCGTTCCCAGTGTTTTTTCATTCGTTGCCAATTGGTTTGGTTTGGCATGTCAACCTCAATGGGTTATTTAATGCAGACAAGATTTTTATTTTTCAAAAATGTATTGCTGCTAATATTTTTGGACTAATATTTTTTTTCTTCAAGAATGTATTGCTGATAATAATCTTTTACAAAAATGTATTGTTGATATTAAAACCTATTTTTACACTTTCATAGTGTTTTGACCCCGGTTTGAGGGTTTACTATTTGCCCATAGCCATACTCAAACAGGTGCTATCACCCCGGGTCAGGGTGGGCCTAGGAACACCAGCAATTAACAGATGCCAGATATAGTTTATTGTCTTACCCAGGACGTGGTTGTAGTTTATCATCATACCCAGGATGAATTAGTTGCAGAGTTCTAAGAGTCAGCTGAATAGTTTTCCATATAACCCCAATGTATTGCTCTACCTGGCCATTACTTTAGAGTGATATGGCATAGAATTACTCATTGCAATACTTTTACTCAGTAAATAGTCCTTCAATTCTTGGGACAGAAGAGAACGACCTTTATTTAAACAAAGTTTCTAGGCAGTTAATAACTGTCAAAGTGTGTGCATATTTGAGCATGCAAATGGGTACTGAGAATATTCATCGACAATTACTAGCAAGTACAGATGATGAGTTGTCATTGGGAGAGGACATTTATAATCAATACTGAGATGTTCCATAGGTTCAGTAGCTTTTATCAGTGTGCTTTTGGGAGGTCGATAGATCTGAGGTTTTAACTTAGTAGAAACTCGGCAGGACATGCATTTTTTTTTTTAACGGTAGAAAAGGGAGATTTCTCAATCTTACAAAATACAAGTCTTTATACCCCAAGCTAAATGACGGTTCCGTATAGGATACAGGTTCAAATCCTGTCAGAGGATGAATATTTTCTGTGAAAATTTCTTGGACATTCAGGCCAGTAAATGTTGTTTAATTCGGTTTATTATAAACAGAGCATTTACTTAAATATTTGTATCTATAAAAAGAATGTATAAACATAAAAATGTCTTATATATATATATACATATATATAGTTGCTGTCTTTGAAGATACTCAATTACCATATCTACACATGATTGGCAATATTCTTTCTACAATTTCTACTCAAATTTACAAATGAAAAGTAATATAGTACATGTAAATACTTACACGCTTCCACTTTGTGCAGCATGATGCACCATGGAACGCCCCTGCTTATCAACAGCATGAATATTGGCATTGTGCTGCAGCAGCAAGTGGACATTGGACACCATTCCTCTTTTGCATGCATAGTGCAATGGTGTCTCGTCAAAAAAATTACACACATTTGGATCAGCACCTGCTTCCAGCAACAGGTAGATAATTGTCCAGTCTCCACCTAGACATGCTTTATGCAAGGGTGTCTGCAAATGCCAACCTGGAATATAAACAAAAACAAAATTAACCCACAAGGAATTCCAAGTTTCAGATAACAACATGTATATATGTCAATCTGACCCCACCGCTATCATAATCGGTATAGCTTTACTTAGCACTGAGAGACATGTCTGAGGTTACAAGACCGAGCACAATGCTGGTTTTTAATCAAATGTTTTGTTATCATACTAATCTTTGCAATTTACAATTTGTATTAGGTTCAATGTTAATGTATCAGGATCAGATATTACTGAATCAGATACATTAATGCACCAATGTAAATTGCCCACCTTTCCCTTGCAAATATTGATTGATATGATAGCTGAACATTTGATTAAAAACCAGCCGTGTGCCCAGTCTTAAATCCTGGACATGTTTTCAGTGCTGAGTAAGGATAATACTGATTATCACTTGAAGGCTTTGTAATCCGTATATAAAAAGTCCTACCAATCATCTCTCTGTAAGCAGATGGAGTGGTTGGTGCTTATGGTTGTATATTTTTTTAGTTGTTGCACACATTATCATAGATTTTGGCTTTGAGATGAGAGAAACAATAAATTGGTTTAGCCATTATATTTTGGTTTGACCAATTTACTGTAATATATATATATATATATATATATATATATATATATATATATTAGCCACTGAGGACATTTTTTTTTTATTGATGAGAGAGGATAGATAAACCAGTTTAGCTGTTTTTAATCATTATATTTTGGTTTTAACAATTTCTGGTAATATATTTTGGAGTCAGTATATATTAAGTTCTACCAACCATCTCTCTGTAAGCTAAAGGAATGGCTGGTGGGCCTTAAGATATTTAGATTTTGAAGTTATATTTTTTGTTTGCATATAACATTAGTCTGCAGCTGTATATTTTTTTAGTCATTGTGCATATATTTTTGGCATCAATTTTTGCTCTGATAAAAGAAAACCTATAAACCAGTTTAGCTATTTTTAATCGTTATACTTTGGTTTTTCCAATTTCAAGTAATATATTTTTTGTACCCTCTTTTTTTTTTTCATGGATAGCTTTTTAATATGTCTGCTTTTATATATATATATATAACACAAACACACAGTGGATCTGCTCGTAGTGTAATGGCTAACAGGTTAGGATGAAAACTCAGTGAGCTAAGTTCAAATTACAGTTGAGTTTGTTACTTTCATACACTGTTGGGAAAGGTATGAATTCATCTATTTTCTCCCTAGCTATGGATTAAATAGCAGACTGTGCCCTCTAGCAATCATTGGCAACCCATCTAGAAGGACAAGGATTGAGGTGCAGATACTATATCAGTAAAAGCAAAAACATAATAGATTTCAGAAAAAATGACTAATTTCACTGGAGAGCTGTTACCTGGAATGTTATTGACACCAAAGGAAATGCAGCCCTGGGAAGGTGGATAGAGATATATAAAAATTTTATTAAAAAAAAAAAATTCTTTAAAAAAGATTTGTGCTGACTCCAGACAATTGGATATATCATTCACACTTTGTACCATTTTCAGTAAAATGCAAATTGACAAAAAGATATAATTCTAAATTAATTACATACTTCAATGAATACTTTGGGATTTAGCTCACATTAAGCTGAGAAGTTAATCACATAATCTCGTGATTCAATAAGACCAATTTTAAAGACTTAAAATTTGCAGTAGTAGTGACAAGACCAAGATCCTTTGCAAATTGCAGGAAATTATAATTATGAGAGATTTGAATGCCAAAATAGGCAACAAGAGGGATAATGAAATAGTTGGCAGGTTCAGACTAGGAACCTATAATGACCATGAAAAAAAATAGGTCCAATGTTGTACGGTGATTGACCAGGTTTCAAGAGCACCCAAAACAAATATGGATATGAAGAAGCCCAGGAAGAGCAACAAAAAACAGATCAAGTACATAACTATCAAGAGATCCAGGAATGCAGTTTTACAGTTTTCAAAGTGCTGACTGAAGGAGAAATATATGGACAATGTGAAAAGCAGGTACAAGAGACAAAAGGAAAATGGAAACTCAAAGTGGGACACTCTAAGAGAAGCTTTTGTAACATTAGCAATCAAGATCATCCCAGAGGAAATAAGACGAAAAAAAAAAAAAGAATGGATGACAGATGAAATGAATGAAATGGAAAGTAGCCAAAAACCACACCAAGACACAGAACAGAATATAGGACACGGCACAAGAAAACAATGTAAGTGGGCTGAAGAGGAATAACTCAATAAAAAATGTGCAGAAATAAAAAGAATGCATACCACAAATAAAGCAGATATGTATAAAAAATACGAGAACGGGACAAAAGACATGGTCATCAATAGGGGGGCATAAAATCCAAGGATGGAAAGCTGATATTAAAGAAAGAAAAAATACTTCAGAGATGGAATGAAAATATTGGAGAACTTTTCCACAACAAAAGAAAATGACTGGCAATATGCAGAAATATCGATGGACTGGAAACATTAAAATCTGAAGTGGAATCTGGCCTGCCTAAATTGAACAGAAACAAAGCGGCGGGGCTTGACGGAATTGGAATAGAGATACTGGATGTCTTAGATAAATTTGACAGGGACAAGATTACAGAAATAATAAATGAAATCTACAGTGGTGATATACCAGAAGACCTAAGTAAATCCATTTTCATAGCGCTTCCTAAAAAGCCAGGTACAAACAAATGTGTATTCCATTAGACAATCAGCCTAATGAGCAATATAATGAAACTTACCATCTGAATTCTGATGAATAAAGTGTGCAGCCGAATCAAACTGGAAATAGGACAGGAACAGTGTATGTTCAAAGATATTGAAACAAGCACCATGCTATTTATGCTTAGAATTTTCTCAGAATGTTATTTTTGTTGTCATCTGATGACTCAAAAATTGATATTTTAAAATGGGAAACTATTTTAAAAACCATTTTAATATACAAAGCAAATGAGATGTTTTTATACTTTTGAAAGTAAAAGGTAAAATTTCAGTACAGCAGAATCCCTCATATCTGGACATGATTTTGATGTGTATATTTGAACTATTTGGGTGATAAGTAACATATTTGGAATTTGTTTCTCAGGAAATTTGCTTTGGACAATTGCTTATGCTTATTTCACCCTAATGGCTTGTATTGGTTGAAAAGATGATGGGAATAAAAGGAAAGGATGACAACGTTAGTTATTCCAAAAAGTGGAAATTTTAAACAGACTAGATGCTGGTGAAAGTACATTGTGACTAATGGCTGAGTTCAACATAGGAAAGTCAACATTTTATGATATAAAATCTTCCAAAGAAACTATTCTCCACTGTCACAATGAACAAGGAAATAAAAAAACATGATTGTGATGAAACCTGGATTGAAACTGAAAAAGCTATTGAAAAGGTTGTCAGTTTTATGGAAAGAAAGCCAGCATTCACCTTTGACAATTGCAGTAACACATGCAGAGTTGAAAAGTGTCTTTCATTTAAAGAACAAAAGCAAAACACAATGCTGAAAAAGTCGAGAATGACATTAGAAGAGAAAGAATCATCATACAACAGCGATTAAACAAATCCTCATTACATTATTTGTTTTGCACACGTAGCATAATTAATTTAATGAATTTTCATTAACATTACATAATTTATTTTTTCTTCCTTAAAATCAATTCTAATATATTTCACACACCATTAGCTTATTTTGTTTACTATCAAACATTGAAAGTAAATGCTAATCCCGATTTCAGTTCTTTTATTTTAATCGAAATATCTGGATCTCATATCCGGACTTTGTAACCAATTCCTTATATCCGGAAAGCCTTCTTAGTCTGGTTGTCAGGGATTCTACTGTATTTGCTTTTATTTTAGGAAAAAAAAAAATCACTTCACTATAAAAAGTTATCATACAACGGCATCATATTTAGTTTACATTAATAAACCCACCTGCCTTTGCTGCTTTACAAATTCTTGGCATTCTTTTCAATAGTTTTTGAAAAAAAAAAAATTAGATTTACTAAATTATGAATATTTTGTATGAGAAACATTATAATTTTGTTTTCACCATTAATCTCTTAGAAGACTTTTTGAGATTACCAAAATTTTCAACTAAATGCTGATACAGGTTCTAAATGTTACCTCAGCACTGACCAATGTTGTAAATAAAATATATGTAGCGGTCTCTGAAGAAAAAAATAGATTGTATTTTCATATTCTTTTTTTTTTAATTTATTTTTTACTTTTGAAGTAATTTGCCTTGTAAATTATGTCAAAATTAGCTAAAGTTAAAAAAAAAAAAAAAAGAAAAAATCTTTAGAAAATATGACTTGGCCACCTCTATCTCCTAATCTCTCTCCCACTGAATGAGCATGGGATGTATTGGATGGAAGAATTCAAAGGTAATACTCAAATTGTGACTGTGAGCTTTTTCAGTGCTTGAAGAATGTTTGGGAAAGTTTACTATCTAAATTTTTTTCAAAAACTGTTGAAAAGAATGCCATGACTTTGTAAAGCAGTAATTAAAGCAGGTAGTGGTTTTATTGTTGAAAACAAAATATGATGCTGTTGTATGATCATTTTTTATAGTCAAGTGTTTTTTTGTTTTTTCCAAACTAGAAGCAAATACACTGTAGATACTGAAATTTTATCTTTTACTTTAAAAAATATAAAATATCTTACTTTAAGGTGTGTTTTTTTTTTTTAAAGAATGCAGGGTGTCCCAAATCTTTTTTTTTAAAGAATGCAGGGTGTCCCAAATCTTTTCCATATTTTTAAATTTATGAAAATTCTGATGGATTTTATTTTAAACTATTATTTAAAAAAATACTTGGAAAAGTTCAAATTAAAATGTAGCAAAAGTCTTTGGCAGAAAATTTTAAAAAATAAATAATTTTTCATTCATTTTTGTACCAAGAGAAGTCGTTTTAAATTACGATACCCATTTTGTCCTGGGTAAGATGTTAAACTACATCCACGTCCTGGTTGAGACAATAAACTACATCCAGCAGTAAGGCCTCTGATTAGGAGGTTTTGAGGAACATGGAACCACCCCTTAATTGCTGGTGTTCCCAGGTCCACCCTGACCCGAGGTGATAGCACCTGTTGGGGTTCCAGCTATGGTCAAATGGTTAACTATTACCAACAATGCTTTTTTGAAAAAAAATTATTACCAGCAATACATTTTTGAAGGAAAAATATTACCAGAAACAGATTTTTGACAAAACAAAACATTACCAGCAATAAAAACTGTTGTCGGCATTAAATAACCCATTACGGTTAATATGCCGTAAAACAAAATAAACCAAACCAATCTAAACCAAAGAATACATATTCTATTTATACAAATCTATCCTAAAAATGTTGTTGGCATTAAATAACCCATTGAGGTTAATATACCATAAAACAAAATAAACCAAATCAATACAATACCCATTAATGTAGTGTTGGGTTTTTTTATTTTTGTTTGTCAAACTCTTTTGTTTAGTCATTTCATTCCAAGCAAGACAATAAAGCCACTAAGATGCAAAAGGTTACCGAGTTTGAAAAAATGAGACAAAGAAAAGCATTAAGAAAAGAGGACAATAAAAAAACAGGAATCAAGGAGATAGAAGATAATGATTGACATTGCATTTAAATTTTTGAAGTTAACAGGAAAGCAAGAAGCCAGAAGAGAGTTCTACAAGTGAGAAATGCAAGAGAAACTGTTAGCATAGGGTTTGTGATTACATTTAACAATTTCGCCTTTAAAATGATGAGATCTAACTGCCAATCTAGTACTATACTTAAATTTGTGATGTCAAGGTAGTAAAGAGGAAAGCTCATCAGAACAATTACCATGAAAATATTTATAGGAAAAAGATACATTACAGTGATACAAAAGTGACGGAAGCTGAGATTCCAGGTCAAGACTGATAACATAACAGATTCTTGTTTGAATTTTATCAAGAATATCTAAATATATAGCAGAAGCGCCAAACCTGATATGGTGGCAGTATTCAAAAATAGACCAATGGTAGACTTATAAATGTATAAAGGTAGATTCTGGTGAGAAAAATTGTCTAGCAAGACACAAAAAACCAACTTTCCTAGCAAGAGACGTAACAACTGATTCAATATAATCTTTCCACTTCATATCAAGCAGAAAATGTTAGCTTGAGAAGGTGCAACAAATCACCCTCCTCGAGGTTAGCATCAGCCATGATGATAGAAGGCAAAAAGTGGTTCTCTTAGATGGTTAAAAGAGAGCAGTTTCATTTCAGAGGTGTTAAAATTAACAAGCCATTCCTTGCTCCAGTTAACAATGGATTGTAGGTCATTTTTGAGATGAACTTATTGAACCCATCAGACTTACTACCAAGACAGGAGTAAATTGCTGATGAAAATTAGTAACAATGTGGGTCCAAGGATAGAGTTCTGGCAGGGGGTGGGAGAGCCTGCATTAATGCCAAAAGATCTAGAAGGATGGCCATTCAAGACAACTTTCATTTCAGGAATTGAACTGAAAGACTGAATCAGTTCAAAAATTTGTCCAGCAATACCATCACCTTTGAACTTGTGAAGAAGACTAGCATGCCAAACCCTGTCAAATAACTTTGGGATATCCAAAGCAACAGCTCGAGCTTCACCATACTTATCTAAAGCTTGATAGACTCTTTCAGCAATAATCATTAATGCATCAGCAGTTGACCTAGAGAAGTGAAAGCCATATTGCTTGTCTGAAAGAAAAATCTGCGAGGTGAAATGCTTAACCAACTTGATCAGAGCATCTAGTACTTTACCAAAAAGAGGTAAAAGGCTATATAGAAGGACCAGACAATTCACCTGAGTTCTTAAAGACTGGAACTACAGAAGAAGATTTCCAACAAGCAGGAAAGCAAGGCACATTATTTTTTCTGTTATCTGGTTCAGTTCTTTGTTTGTGATTCTGTAGCAAAGTCCACGAGGTTTGAACAAGTGTGGTCTTCACCAAGATCCATAGGTCAAGTTTATTATAAGGTTAATAGAACATTATAAGCAATGAATATTATAAGGTCAATTGAATATTGTAAACACTGAAAATATGAATTATAAGGCCATTATATCATTATAAGGTCAATAGAAGGTGCTTTCATAAATATATAATTATTTTGCTGTTTAGAACCTCACTCACTCATACATTATTTAGTTTGTCATTTTCCTTCCTACATGGATTGGAAATTTCAGTTTTAGAAACCTGCTTCACTCCACTTCTCCAGACCAGTATCTAAAGCAGGGTTTTTCGACTTAGGCGATATTGCTAACTTGGGTGAGCAATGAGCGACTGAACGGAAAATGGTGGCCAACTGGAAATTTTGTTGGGCAATATAGGATTTTGTGTATTAAAAAGGTATTTGAACATATGCTACCTGAAAAAATATTAAAAGACTATACGCAAAGAACTTATATGACAAAAAATAAAATAAACAGGAGGCTAAATGTGGGCTTATCTGTTTGCCCTACAGCAATGGGCTTGTGATAATGTCTTACATCTAATCAGTCTACATCAGCAACTGAGATTTGTCACCCTATGAACTAACATCACGCACCGGTAATCATATGACCCTTGCAAATTCATTTTTCCTCAAGGGGAGATAATCACCATTTGTATCCTTACATTAGAAACATTATTTTTAGCGGATACATGTGTTTCAGTTGCTATCCCTGTGTGTTTTTTTTTTTTTTATTAAAATAGATAACAGTGAAATTAATAACAAGCAGCCTAGAGGAAAAAGTCCTATTAAAGAAAAATTATGCTTCTAACAGTGATTGAACCTTTGAAAAAAGAGATACAGCTTCAATTCCTATTGGGAGGCACAGTTTTTCTTTAGTAGGGCTTCTTAATCTAGGCCGGTTGTTATTAATTTTACTCTTTAAGAAAATAAAAAAAAAACAGGGATACCAATTCAAATATATGTACCCACTAAAAATAACATTTGTAATAATAATGCCAGATTGAAATATCCAATTAAAAATTTCTATATTATGTTCATTACTATTATTATCAATACATAATTATAAATTTTAGCTTTAATTCCAAACTAATAGATTAAATTTAATATTTACTGTATTTCAAACTGAATTTAAATTGATTGGAAAATTGGCAATATTGACAAATTTTTCAACACAACATAATTCTCTTTATTAAAAAATCTTTCAAAAATATACTTTTCTGAAACTTTATCCAAGGAAGATTATCTGAATTAAAACAAATATGATTTTAGTTTAAAATATTGCAGAAAAGCATTTTTTTAACACTGGTCTGAATTTTATGAGATGTTGACAGATTTATCGATAGCTTAATGCTTGGTATTTTTAAGTAAAGGGTTACATTACTGTAAAAATTACTTGAATACAATTTTAACACCTTTTTTTATATAATTTTTAACTACCCAGTAATCTAGAAAAATATTCTAAGTGATCTAATATTTTATTGAATTGTAGGTACTTTGGTTTAATTGGGTCTTTGTAAGTAAGACTGTAGTCTTACTTACAAAGACCCTTTTGGAGGAAATGTTAAAAACAATTACCAGTAAATTTTAAAATTTACTATAAATGTTTGACAAAAAAAAAATTGATGATTTAAATTCTCCAAGGACTTAGAACTAACAGTATGCACTACAAAAAGGAATTCCTTGAAATTTCATAAAATTAAATAAGCAGGGGGTAACATATATATATAAAAAAATTACTAAGATTTTCTAAAAAAGAAACATTTCAAAAATAATTTCATTCATGTGTAATCCTGAAAGTTTCATTAAAATCTGATTTTTTGCAAGAATTTACAAATAAAAAATACATATTGTATTTTATATATGTATATATTATTATAATATATTCATTACTATCATATTACTATTAATACATTATTATATTTTATATTCTATTATATATTAATATTATTATATGTTCATTAGTATTATATATTAATACATTATGTTGATTATTATGTTGCTATTAATACATTATATTATATATTAATATGTATAGTTATTAATACATTATATATTATGTTGATTATTATGATGCTGCTATTAATACATTATTATATTTCATTCTATATTAATATTATATTAAGTTGATAACTATTATATCATAGAGTTAAGCATTGTTGTTATTTGATACTCAACTTCAACATTATTGTTTTCAATCATTGTTTTAGCTGGTGAGTTCTTCAGCCTTCTTCATGTTTATATTACATCTAATTTTTTGGTTTTCTTTGTATCACCCTCACCCTGAATCAAACAACAAAATTTCATTTGTTTAAATAAAAAATGACTTGACAAAATGTTACATACATTTCAGAGCGGTAAGAGAATCTAACAATCAAAACAGAGAAGAAAAAAATAAAGACAAAGGTGAGAATGCTAGCCCAGATGATTCATCGATTCAGTTATGTGCCATGCATGATACATGCTTAGGCGATCATGTATCTTTTAATACATGACCGACGAGGCAAACTCCCCCCCCATCAGTAGGTTGCCATTTCTTTCTGCGGTAGACCAGTTGCCATCCAAGGCTATAGAATCTGGTCTATCCTGCTATTTACCCACAGCTGGGAGAGGGGGAAGAAAAGGATTCATACCTTTCCCAAGAGTATTAGCATGTATGCGAATGTAATGGATTTAACTGGAATTCGAACCCGACTGTCCAATTCCTCAATTCAAGCTGCTATCCATTACTCCACCATCGATTGCTAAAGGCAAAAGCACAAAAAAAAAGAAAAGAAAAAAGAAACCATCAACCATCAATCGGGGCTCGGGGGATCTTGTTCTTTTATCTGCTATGTTCCTTCAATATGTGGGTGATCATGGCTCTCCAAACTTCCTGCCTTTTTTAGTTTCTCTTTAAAGTTTATCTCTTTACCATCACTCTCAGTCCCAGCTCTGCATCCATTTACAATTTACATAAACTAATGTTGGTTACTTGCTGTTTGCTACTTGTCTCTAATGCCATGTGGGTTTTTAATTCTCCAAGTGCCTTTTTCTTATTATGGGTACCAGAAATTTCAACTGTCTTTTTTTTGATTTTAAGTAGAAATGTTCTGTTTGTTACTATTTTCTTTAAAACTTCCTGCCATTTTTCATCCCTGGTATTCTCAGTATTTGTTGAACTATACCTCTACCGTTTCAAGTCTTATCTTTATTGGTGATGGAATTATCTTTAGCACCATGTACAAATCTAAGAATACGCAGTTTTATCATAGAATTTGTATATGTTTGAGAAATAGTATATGGTGTTTTTGTCTTTTTTTTAAATTGTTCTCATTTTTGTTGAAAAAAATTGTAAAATATTTACTTAAGAAAAATCAAATCATGAAGAGTTAATAAATGAAATTCCAGTCAAATACATTACATTCACTTAGGTGCTAATACCCTTGGGAAAAGTATAAATTCTCTTCTTCTCCCAACTATGTATTTGGGTTCTATAGCCTTGGATGGCAACTGGTCTACCGCAGAAATAAATGGCAACCTACTGTTGGAAAAAAAAATCTGCCTTGTCAGTCATGTATCGAAAGATACATGATCGCCTAAGCCGAAGCATGTATCACGCATGGCACATAACTGACTGATTTTATTCAATACAGATTTATTTACGGTAATTAAAAAAATTAGAAGTTAAACATTATTTCTTAAAAGAAAAATAAATGGGAAAGAGAAAAGAAAATAGATTTTTTTTTAAAGTATTTCTCAAACAAAATGATTTTGTTTTGAGTCAAACTCTTACAGAAAATTAATTAAAGCAAGAAATTCTTCATATATCCCCCCCCTATCTAGCTAAATCCATTTTTTTTTAAAGTATTTTTTTTTCTTTCCAATTTCCATGCTTTCATATTACAAAATGAAATGACTTAGAGACTTCTTAAAGATTTACAAAAGCTATCACGAATTTCAAACAGGAAAAAATGGTGTTGTTTCCTTCCATGATTAAAAAAAAACAAAAAAACAGTGGCTCTCTCAATGAATTAGAATTTAATTTTGAAAGTTAATATTTTAATTTAATTACTAAATAAAATACTTTTCTGTTTATTTTCCTTCAAACGATTCTTGGAATTTTCACGAATCTGTTATTCCAAACTTTCCACAAAATCGAGGTTTCAGCAGCAGAATATCATTCAGGTAAAAATTCAAAATTAAAAGAGGAAAAACAAAATGTAAAAAACCAAAGAATTTCTGAAAAAAAAAAAAAAAAAAAAAACACCTCGGAAGGAACTAAAAAAAAACTAAAAAAAAACGAGGCAATCAAGAAAAAAAAGTCAGTTAAATAAAGAAACAAATTTAATTTAAATATTTAAAATTGCCAAATATCTCAAAATCCCTTTTGAAGAAAAAAATACGTGTTTTTGTTAGAAGTCATGAGTTCTGTGTTAGTTAAACTGACAACAAAGCCTAAAAGTGAAAGATAAGATAAAAATAAGTAATTACAGTTGGAAATTAGCATGTTTTGGTATTTAAAGAATTTTAACTTAAAATATTAATATAAACAAGAAATTATCGTTGTTTTTTTTGGTGGGGGGTAGCCAAGGAGTGTTGATTTTACAAGAAGAATTTATGTAGATTGTAGGTAGACTTTTGAAAAATGTCAAAAAAAAAAAAAAAAAAAAAAAAAAAAGTGGGCGATATTTCTATTTTATTTAATTTTTAAAATTTATTAAAATCTGCGATAAATTATTTCATTTTGTTCCGTGCATTATTGAAAAGAAACGATATTGACATTTTTATCAATTTCTATTAGTTTTAAAATAAATACATCAACCCCACCAATAATCATTTTTATTTTAATTTAAATGAAAAGAAACAATATTGTTAAAAAAAATTTTAAAAATGCAATTTAAGACAGAAAAATTAGTCTTGGAGGAAAATATTGCTTTCTTTTTCTTATATTTTTCAGATTAACTTATTTTTAATTTATGAAATTCAATTTTTATTTATTTATTTTACTGTAAAAAATACATAAATTAAAAACTAAAATAGTGTAAAAAAGATAATTTTTTCTTTCTTTTTGGATGATAAATAAATCATTTTTCTTTTGAAACAAGGAAATCAAGTCAGCTGAGGTAATATAATAAAAACAAAAAAAGGTCTTCGATTTTGGATGTGTGAACTGAACAGATCGATTTATTTTATAATTTTATTTATTGAATAATAGATAAATGAAAAATTATATGAATTTTTGGCGATCAAACATTCAATAAACACAGACCACATTACAACTAAGTTCCCAACTTGACATTTTTGGACGGGAATTTAATTTAAAGAAAGAACACGGCTCAAAATTGGAAGTGACATTTTTACTTTTTAAGCAGATTACCAAATTAATCATTGCAAGAATCCTTTTATTTAAAATATAGAAAAAATAACGTTTTTAATGCCATTAATTGTTATTTTCTTTTTAAGAAGCGCTCAACCTTTTAAAAGTAAAACTTGTATTTTCTAAAAACTCCCGTGTTTTTTTTTAGTTTTTTTTTTGTCTTAAAATGAACAGCAAACTTAGAATTGAATCCAAGAATTTCTATCAGTATTGATTGGAAACAGAAACATTAGCTTAACACAGAGATTTTTAATATATTTAATTAGAATTGCTAAAAAAAGAATTAAAATAAAGATGTTGATTGTTAATTTTTTTTTTTTTTTTTTTTGTCGTAAGTAGGTTCGGGTGCTCCACCCTGATTTCTAAAAGAAAGAGAAAAGGAAGAAGCATAGAAAGACAGACTAACCTTTGTGATGGACCAATTGAGGGTTTTGTCTGACAATCTGATGGACTAACGGAGCAGCACAGGTGTTTATTCCATGCATTAACATGGAATATTCGGCTGACACGTTGCTACCGCCTCCAAGAGATGAACTTGTATCATGTGAATCCATCTTCACATTCGTCGCCATTTCAACAAGTTTTTCTTATTTTAAGCTTTTATTATTCTTTCTTTTTCTAAATCCAGCAGAATATTCTTGTTCAGCCAGAGCCTGGCGCCATGGCGAATGTTAGCATCTCCTAGAAATAAAATAGTTCTCCGCAACTTTTACTAAGTACTCGAGCCGAAAGTAGTAGTTACTTAGAAAGACTGACCGACCTACCAACTGAGGTGACAAGCCTCACAATTCGCTTGCTCTTTCTACCGCGGTTTGTTTTTCACTCTCTTATTAACAAGTATTGCTTTCTCAAAACTCTCACCTCCTCATTCTTTGACTTACTACCTTTCTAGCTCTTCTCTCCCCCTCTCTCTTCAAACGTTACTCTTTTTTTTTTAAACACTTCCTACTATTGACATCGATATGCAATTTCTCCTCTTCTATTTAATTTACTAATATCAATTATCAATAGATCTCATTTCGTGGTTATCCGTTCCAGATCGGATTTGGTATTTAAAGAATTGTATTTTCTCTTATTTTTTTTTGTTTTAGCTTCAAAGAAAATGATAAAAAAAAGAAAAACTTTTGCCAATTTGTAGAAAAAAACACAAACACGCATATAAATGTTTGGGACTCTCTCTTTCTTTAGTCATTTTTAAGCTAAAAAGCATAAAATTAAAAATAATTTGGGAATATTATAATTAAATGAAAGAAATTTAAACGATTGATTTTTATTTTTTTTAATTATGAATTTGTCAAACCATTATTGAAATTTCGTAAAATTAAGATGTTGAAAAGAAATGAATAAAAAAAAAATTACCTCTTTTTCGCCAACAACTTAAACCTGAATTTAAAAAAAGTGATTTTCTATTATTACTTATTGCAGATTGCTCCTGTTAAAAATGTGCATTTTTAATAAATAAAAGTTCTCTAAAGAGTGTGAAAATAAACAATTTTTACGTTTTTTTTTTTTAAATAATGCTCTCTTCAACTTTTTAATTTTATTTTACTAAGTTTTGCTAATTTTTCATCAGATTGGCTAGTAAATTAAAAATAAAATGTTATTCATATTGTAATATTTTTTAACTTTAAAAAAACTTTGATGACATGAAAAACATTTTTTTTTGTTAAAATTGCAGTTTTTGAACACTTGATGTCGTCAATAAATTGGTCTTAGTCTTTTTTTCTGTAACTTTGTCTATGGAAGCGGTTAACTTGAGTTAGACTAACAGATAAATAAATATGAAGTGTGTGTGTGTATATATATATATCATAAAAAGGAGGGAAGATCTTCAGTTACAGTACACGAAACATAAATAACATCATGCACGCGCCCTTCTCCCAACCATACACACATACATGCCGCCTTTAAGCGTCGTTTGTGTCATGCCCTCTGATTAGTCAATGATTTATGAAACAACCAATAGAAAGTGGTCTTTCTTGGCTTGTTTCTTGAATACTACTTCCGGAGCACGCCTTGAACGTATTTCGTCAGTCTCGCTTTGAACGAGTTGAGAGTTGGATCTACTGAGGTTAAAGTGCGAGCGAATTTGGTTTATTTGGGGGGAGAAGAAAAAAAAGGAGGTATGATATTTATTATTTGATTTTTGCTTGCTTAATAATGCATGTATTTATTCAGTTATCGTTGCCTAATAGTAAAAAGCTAGCATTACATTTTTTTTAAATTGATGTCAATATTTCTTGAATTAACATTAAATTTTAACCGGTTGGATAAACGATGTAATTTTTAATTAATTTGATTATAAAATTCTTCTTTAGGGCAATTCTTTTTCTTTTAAAGAAGATCAATAACTTTTAAAATGTTTATTTTGTAACAACGTCAATCTTTATTTACGAGATCAAGAAAGTAATAAATAATATTGATTTATTTTTTTGTTGTTTTCATTATCGATTTTAAATAAATATTGATGATCTTGTTTTTAATTTGGTGTCAATGGACTTACTGTAAAAGTTCTGATCCTAACAAAATGATTGTTTAAAACTAAACAGAAACATGAAAAGTTTATTGTTTACTAACTCCTAAAACTTTCTTTACTTTTTTCATTAAGATTTTTTTTTTATTCATGATTAATTTGTTTATTTCAATTAATAGAGAAAGCCTCCCTTTTTTGTGATTATTTGTTAAAATTTTTTTAAAAAATGTCTCTTTCTTTGTATTTTTTCTTTTAGTCTTTCTTAGTCATAATTTTTTACTTTTATTTATTTATTATTTTGCTACATTCAATTTTCTAGAGTCAGAAATTTTTCTCACAAATCTATACTGAATTACTAAACTTAGATTGCTTTACCCGACCTCATATTCTGAGTACATACTCCATAAAAAAAAGGGGAAGATCTCCTTCATTTAAGTCAGGTGGTTGAATGATTATTTATCAGTTTTAACGATAACGCCAAAAACGCCTCAAAAATTTACTTACTAAATTTCATCAATAAAATTATTTAGAAAAAAAAATGTAGAAATGGTTCTTAGTCATCTGAATGAACAATAGTAGAGATCATCATTAATCATCAGAACACTGGTTCCCGTACGATCACCAAAGTTAAGCAACGTCGACGTAGATGGGGTATTTGAGACTACTGTGGTGTAATGAATGGATAATTGCTCGGAATTGTTAATCGAAGATCCTAGTTTCAATTCCCCGTTATCCTTGAGGAAGAAAGGTACGAAATAAACCCACCTACTCTTCCCCCAGCTATGGATTAATTAGTAAGGCTTTCTTTTGTATCACTAAATCGTTATTATCTCCCCATGCCAAATTCTTACAATCAAAAAATTTCCTTGCTTTAAATAACCTGCATAAGTTGATAAGTTGTAGAAAACAAATCAATTCAGTCAAACTACAGGGATTCATTTATATGCATAAAATATGAAATTTGACAATAATAGGATTTAAATAAAATGATTCAAAATGAAATCATTAAACAAAGATATGTTAATGATGACTCTTGTTAAATAATATAAATTTTTTTAATGAGAAATTATTACTTAAAAGTCAGATTAATGACCTTGTGTTTGTTGTTAGTAACACAACGTTCCAGTTGTTGTACTCTCTTGCAGTGCCTAGACTTCTTCAAGTGTGTGTTGATCCAGGGAATTTCAAATTGAAAATGTTATTCCATCTCCTGGGATGGATTCTTTTCATTCCATTGTCCATGTCTAGCGAGATCCCATCATGGTTCCACCCTGGGGGCTATAGAATACACTGACTGCACCTCTGTGGAACAGTAAGACAACGCCTACCCATCCGTCTGGGCCATGATGTCTGAGGACAGGATCCTGGTAATTTAGGTCCTCAGGAGTTAGGTAGAATAATTCTGAATTCTAACACACTACTTTGGCTCTTACTTCAGCTAGAGGGGTCAACTGGCTAGTCATGTCAAACTCTAAGTTAGACCAACAAAACAAAAAAAAAAACAAATCCCTACTCATCACACCTAACTCCAAAACTGACTTGGTAAGCAGTGGCTATAGGGTCAATCAAGTTAGGAAAAAAGGAATCTGACATGGCTGTTGTAAACACTGAGGAAAGCCCATACTTGTGTTGATGTTCCCAAATATAACAGGTTCTCAAATTCCTCCCCATATTTGAGTATATCTGTTATGTAGCCCTGGAGGGATGGGGTGATTCTCCCCCATATGGGACTCTGAGGTTGTTGGGGAGCATGACTGAACAATCACAAGAAGTAAAAAAAAAAAAAAAAAATGTCAAAGAGAATATGATTGGGTACTGATAGGGAAAGTAAATCAGAAAATAACAAAAAAAAAAAAAAATTTCCACAATGAATGAGAAGCAAAAACTAGAGGAAAATCCATTTACAAAACTGTGACCTTTTGTAATACAAAAGGTCATATATACAAACATCATCCCAAAAATGGTAAAACACTAAAAAATGGCACAATTATAATCAAAGTGGAGAAGGAAAAACATGTAGATGTTCTACTGAAGACTAACACTTTTCACACACACACAAAAAAATAAAGACATATCCACACAAAACACTAAATACCTAAAAAAAGTGTGGTACTAAGAAGATAAGTCTCTCTTTGCATAATTGGAGAAATTAAACAAAATTGAAGAGCTAAGGTATGGTGGATGCAAACAGAATATCCATAAGATAAGAAAACCAAGTTATACAAACACATACATATAATGACTTTCAACACACTTACTCTCTGAAGAAATAAAAATAGGCTATGACAATGAAACGGTGGAATAATTCATCCCAAATTCACTGCACTGTTTTAAATGCCAAAAATTTGGCCACCACAAAATTATATGCAATGGGCAAACAGTATACAGCAGATATGGGAAAAGAGATCTGGATCACACAACAATGGCTGTAAACTTAACTGCACTTGTGTAAATTGTGGTGAAGACCACCCACCCTTCCACTAAATCATGTAAAATCTGGAAGGGGGGGGGATAATGAATGTAAAATATACAAAGAATATCCCTTTTCCAAAACATGAAAAATCACAGGTCACCAAAAGTAACACAATGAATGCCAAAAACAAAGAAACAAAATAGGAAATATTCATAACAAAATTACTACAAATGGGCCCAGATTTATGAATGAAATAAAACCAATATTTTTCTTAAAAAAAAAAAAAAATGTTACCCATACTATAGATTTTCATCTAAAGGTTGAACAAAACCAAGAGAGAACAGAACAATATAAGCGAAATGAAAAACTAATCATTCAGAAATAAAGCATGTATCAGAAGGGGAAGAAAAATGATCAAACCCCCACATAAACCATTAAAAAAAAAAAAAAACCCAAGATGAAGCAGCTGAAAAAAAACAAGCACAACTCCCCAAATCAAAGCTGCAACCAACAATCATGATAGAAATGGCACAAAATAAATTTGAAAGTTTGGAGATGATGGATGTCGAAGAACAGGACCCATGAACTTCTAATCCATCCAAACAAAGATCCCACAAAAAAAATAAAAACATGGAATATAAGAGGTGGGAAGGTCAGTCTTTGAGGACTAATATTACTCATCACAGCCATGAATCATATGCTTACAGGAAACACACCAAAAAGGAAATGAGACTTCAAATGTAAAATAATACAAGTCATGCAATTAAATAAATGATTATACTGATAGAGCTTTAAGTGGTGCATCAGTTTATCATTAATAACATACCACACATCAAAATAAAGCTTCAAAGAAAGCTGCAGGCAGTTGCAATATCATCAACACTACACAAAACACTTACAATTTGCTTATTGTATATACCACCTAATGAAACCCTTAACAAATACGAGCTGGACAACTTAGCAACTACCAGAACTCTTCAGACTGATGAGAGATTTAAATGACCACAACATAATTTGGGGCAGTAAACAAATAAGAAGATTCATACCTTTCCCAAGGGTATTAGCACGTAAGTGAATGTAATAGATTTGACTGGAATTGAGGAATCAGAGAGCCGAGTTCAAATTGCAGTTGAATCCATTACATTCACTTACGTGCTAATACCCTTGGGAAAGGTATGAATCCTCTTCTACTCCCACAGCTATGGGTAAATAGTAGGACATATCAGGTTCTGTAGCCTTGGATGACAACTGGTCTACTGCAGAAAGAAATGGCAACCTACTGCCAGGGGGGGGGGTGATCTGATTCATCAGTCATGTATCGAAAGATACATGATCGCCGAAGCATGTATTACGCATGGCACATAACTGATTGAAACAAACAAAAGAGCTAAGTCAATAGAAATGATAAATCAAAAACAACTATGCCTATACAATAAGAAGACAAATACATATCTCCACCTAGCAAAAGGTACATATTCTACAACATATATATGACCCTAACACTTAGATGAACTATAACTGGAGAGTCCATAGGGACACAAGTGGAAGTGACCACTTATCCATTATATTCGAAACCCCAGAACTAGATTGCAAAACACCATGATGGAATAACTTGGAGAGCAATGTCAATCTAAACTAGTACCAGGTTTTAATAAAAAGCGAAAATAAAGAACATATTCAGTCAGTCATGTGCCATGTGTCATGCACGCTTAGGCGATCATGTATCTTTTTATACATGACTGACAAGGCAGATTTTTCTCCTGCATTAGGTTGCCATTTATTTCTGCGGTAGACCAGTTACCATCCAAGGCTAAATAATCCGGTATGTCCTGCTATTTATCCATAGCTGGAGGGAGATGACCATTCATAACTTTCCTAAGGCTATTAGCACATAAGTGAATGTAATGGATTTGACTAGAATTCGAACTCAATTCTCCGCTTCCTCAATCCAAGCTGCTATCCATTACTCCACCGTGCCTCCCCAGAATATATTACATATTTAATAAAAACATTATATGCTGTCGCTAGCAAAAAATATATCCAAATGCTCCATCTCAAGAAAATTCAGCAAACCTTGGTCCAACGAGGAATGCAAAAAAAGAAGTAAGAACCTGCCAGGAAATCTTGAGAATATTTTAAAATAATCCAACAAATGAAAACTTAAATATGTACAAAAACAGAGCTAAAGCATGTAAAATAATTAAAAAAGCCAAACAAAGTTTGTGGCATAACTATGTAGAAAAAATTAATTCCAATACAAAACCCCCCAAAATATGGGATATAATCCACAAAATATCTGGAGAAAATAATAACTATCTAGAGTCTGTCTATATTTCTGAGATGAGGTATTATGTACATTATTCGGACTATTGTCCTCATCTTTGTCGCCATATTTACTACAACATTTCGGCCATTGTACGCTCTGGCCTTCTTCAGGTATTTGGAATGTTGAACTGAACCCTTTATTTCGCTCACTGGGGTAGACTGTTCTAGTTCCACGTGCCATGTTATCTCCTGTTAGTTTCCCTCTGAAAGTTCTCCACTGCCATAACCGGGTATTGAACTCACACTCTTTGAGTCCTGTCGCTGTAAGATCTTACCAACGCCTTTATCCATTGTGCCATGTGTCCTTGAGGATATCTGGGTATTATAAACCTAATGTCTTCAGCAACCATGTGCGAATAGTTAACAACCAAGACTTATGTAAAAATAGCTTTTAATACCAGAAATACTTTGTAATAAAAAAAAATTACTATCAGCAATACTTTAAAAAAAAAAATACCAGCAATACAGTTATACATTCTTTGAAAAAAATATTCCCAGAAATAGATTTTTGAAGAAAAATATATTACCAGCAATAAAAATTGTCGGCATTAAATGACCCATTGAGGTTGATATGCCGTACAACAAAATAAGCCAAACCAAAATAAACCAAAGAATACATATTCTATTCATAAGAACTAATCCTAAAAATCTTGTTGGCATTAAATAACCCATTGAGGTTGATAAGTCGTAAAACAAACGAAACCAAACCTAGATTACAGATGTTATATATATGGATCTGCAAGAAAAACATACCTAAAGGAACTATGCACGATACACTACCAAGGACAGACTAGTTCTATCTAGAAGCCTTGACTACATCCCATGTAGAGAGCTTGTATTTAGAGGCCTCTGACCCTCTCCAACAACAATGAGGGAGAAACTGGGAGCACAGTATTATATAAAATTAGCATCCTGTCCATCAAACCCAACATATAATTTGTGTCTTCCAACCACAATTCACAACACTAACAAAATTGAAGATACCATTAAACCATACAGCTTATGTTTCAAAGAACTCATATTGAAAACTCGGATGGACATAACAGATGTCCAGAAAACAGTAAAATCTACCTCCACCACAACCTTAGTTAATCATCCACCCACACATATTACTGGAACTTGACAAATATCCTGAAGCTAAGATCAATCCTTCCAAGACAAACTCCTCTCCATCCAAAACAATTACTCCAACCATCTTCCAATATACACTGAGGAATAAAAAGATGGAAACAAAGTGGGATGTGCAACAAAACAAAGCTAATAAAACAACTCCCAAATGAAGTCTTCATAACTAGTAATCACTCTAAACACCTTCGTAATCACCATTAGACTCATTCAACTTTTTCCAAATCCTCTGCACTGTCCTGAGATTGACACCCAAATGCTCTGAAATGTTTGTATTGGAGCTTCCAAATTTCTGACAGAGTGAATTGACATGGTGCTCTTTTTCTTACAGACGGTGCCCAACTGACCCTACTATACTGTGCAGTCGACAAAAACAACGTGCATGCGTGAATTTAAAATTATAAAATGGCAATTAAATACCCATCGCACACCCCCCCTTTCTCACACACACACAAATATATATAAAATTTCTTTACATAAATCAATGCGTTGAATTCGTGCAGGGGCATCAGTTTTTATAATTGTGAAAATCGATGTGAAATCAATTATGAGTTCTTAGATAAAAAAATTGCTTAAAATGTTTTTTTTTTATTTATTTAGATTGTCACATCCCTTTAGAACATAGAGAGTCATGGCTCTCCACAGATTCCTTTTCTTTACTATCTGTGAATTGCCTTCCATTCTTGGAAAAGACAGAACAATGATTTTCCGTTAGTCTTCAATAAAAGATTGAAATAAAAAATATTTCACTAACATGTTTTGAGAAAGGCACACATTGATTTTTTTTTTTTTTTTTTTTTTTTTTTTTTAATTGATCTGGTAAAATAAATCTTGCTTACCAATATTTTTTGGTTAATTTCTTCAGAAATGGAATCTCCACAGGATTGGAAACCAGCCAAAAAAAGAGTCAAGGCGCTGTATGCAAAGATAAAGGAGCAGGTATTATTTTCTTTTTATTGCACTTTATATCTTTCTTTTATTATTATTATTAAAAAAAAATGACATCAGTAGAGTTTTACACCTGCATCTTATTAACACCTCATTTAGTCCTTGCAATATTAATGAAAGAAGTACAAAAATTTAAATTCTAGGGAGTATTTTAACAAAGGAGGGAAAGTGTGACATTGAAATCTGAAGGCAGATTGGGATAGCTAAAAAATGTATTCCAAATGCTAAGTGTATTAAAAAAAAACAACCCTTGCTAGAAACAAGAAAAAGAGTACTAAAATGTTACATGATATCTATCCTCCTGTATCACTGGACAATGTTCTCAAAGATGAAGAAGACTTGAAGCAACAGCAATCTGGTTCTACAGAAGGATACTGGACCAAACATGCGAGCAATGACAGTTTTAAAGAAAAGGGAAACTTATACTTAACATCAAGAAAAGACAGTTGAAGTTTGTAGGACATAATGAGAGGAAAGGGTTTGGAAAATCTGATACTCATATGCAAGAGGGACAGGAGAACAATGCATAACATGAAAATGAAGAGGAAACTTATACTTCAGGGAGAGGCAGTTGAAATTTCTGGGACATGTAATGAGAAAAGAGTGTTTGAAAAATCTGACACTCACAGGACGGAAAGAGGGACAAAGGAAAACAATGTATGACATATTTAAAGGTCTTGAGCAAATGGATGGCGGTACAAGGTTTTGGAGAAATAAAAGATAAAATTTGCAGAGAGCAAAAAAGAAGTGAGGTGTCAAAGAGAGAGGGGGTGGAAAAGAGTGAAGAAAAGGACAGGAAGTCATGGAGAGTAATGATTGCCTACTTCCCTTTTACCTCAAGTATTATGAATGGTGCAAAATAAAAAACACAAGATTCTTATTCTGGTGTGAAATTTAAAAAAAAATTACATTTAATAAATGACATAAAAAATAACAATAGTAATACAGAATAAAAAATTTTTCTTTGTGCACCAAATACTTAGGCAAGGTAACAGGTTTAATTACAATTCTTTTGGGCTCATAAAAAAAAAACAATTGTTATTACCAACAAAATATTCACTTGCTTCCATACATTCAACTGCCAAAAAGAGTTTGAGACCGAAGACTTCTTGCAGACATCACTGGGTTTCTGTGTTATTTTGTTTTTTTTATCTTTTCACCCCAAGCATGGCGACGATGCCACTAGGGCACAGAGTTTACATTGAGTGAAAGTGAATAAGAATTAAAAGATTGAAAATGGAGAAGATTGAGGAAAAAAAAGGGACAGGTTCATGTCATGTGTACAACAAAAGAAATAAGATAAAAAGAAGGAAATGACATGACGACCAACTAAGTTTTATATATAAAAAAAAAAGGGTTTTATTATAAATTTAGTCATTACGGTCAGTAGTTAAAAAGGAAAAAGACATAAAGGCTTGCTGGCAAGAAGTTAGAAATACCTCAAAATAACTTCAGTCAAGAGTTGCTGTGTTTACATGTCAGGTCAGCGAATGTTAGTAAATGAAGAAGATTTCTACAACTGACTTTGTCAGCAATCTTGCTTAATTTTGGCGCTAACCAACAAATATGAACACCCAGATGAAAGACCTCCACTTGTAAGGTCATCTGACCACATCAAAGAGTCCTTTGAAGTCTTTTATCTAAATGAACCAGAACCTGGAAAAGTTTCATTCATAAAAATAGATTCTCTTACATTTAAATTTTGAAGGTTGTAGTTATCAGGAAATCAAGAAATTGGAAGGGAATTCCACAAGTGGAAAGTGCAAATAAAACAAAAACTGTTAGAGTAGAAATGTCAGTTACATCTAGCTAGTTGAACAGTAAAACTGTGAGACCTAGTTGCCAATCTAGTAGCACGTTTAAATTCATGTAGTCGGGGCACCAGGAAAAAAAGCTTGTCTGTTTAGTTGCCATGAAAATATTTGTAGGACAAAGGGAAGCCATGTTATGTCAGTAAGGAAGTGACTGGAGATGAGATGCCTGGTGTTTTCTTTTGAGACAATAGTTCAGTTTTACAAAGTGGGATTAAAATCTGAGACAAATCTCAAATTTTTAGAAGTTTCAAATCAGGGTTAATATCTGAAATATTTGTGACAAACTTTTGCAAGAAAGATAATTGTATCTCTCTCTCTGTAATGATACTGGCAAATTAATATGCCTAATTTGCATAAGTGCAAGAGAAAGACTATATAACGGGTCACTGAGAATAACGTAAAAAAGAATACAAGCTTAGCGACTGACTAGTGCTAAACTTGGACATCACAACAATGGCATCACAGATAGGATTGCATTTGTCTCTAGAATATTCAGATTACATGGATGCATGGATTCGCTGTTTTTCTGCCAGTGCGAGAGTAAAAAGCTGAAAGACAACAAGGAGAAGGGACGCGAAAATGAAATTACTGATTTATTTTTGGCTACAGCTGGATGTGAGACGATAATAAAAGTCTCCACCATGGCATATCCCACAAACTTGGAAGACCTGACTTTCGAAAAAAATAAGTCAGATTATAAGGAGAAATATGAGACCCAAGAAAAGGCTGGTAGTGGCAGAAAGAACGAAATTCATGTCGATGAAACAAGAAATTGACAAACCAATCATAAAATATCTACACCGTCTACGAAATGTGAGTAGATATTGCAAATTTGAAAAACTCGGACAAGACGAACAGACTATTGAAGAGGACTTGATTCAATTAAAGTTAATTGAAGGTATGTACAATGCATCACACTGATATAAAATAATGGAACAACTACAAATAGGAAATATATCTTTAAATACATGCATTGACTTTATCCAGCAACAAGATTTAATACAGAAATACAACCATCAAAAAAGTCAACCCAGCGAACAAATATTCGCTGATACGTACATGTTAAAAAAGATAAAATGTTTGTATTGTGGACGTGAACATGAAATAAAAAGGGAAAAATGCCCAGCATTTGGAAAAACCTGTATAAATTGCTTAAAAAAGAACCACTTTCAAGCAGTATGCAAATTCAAAAAGAAAAACGTTGAAAGAGTTGAAGAAAATGAAACCAATATGGAAGTCTTCACATTAAAAAATAAGAATATAGAAAAAATTGAACAAAAGAAAAAAGACATTATACTAAAGGTTAAAATCAACATCTGCAATTTAGATATGCAAATTGATACTGAGAGTGAAGTAACGCAATATTTACCAAAATACACGGACTTGACTGAACCGTTTGCAAATTTAAGAAAGAAGAATGCTGAATTTATGTGGTCAGAGGAACAACAAAAAGCTTTTGATAAATTAAAAGTAATTATGGCAAAGAAGCCAATAGTGAAGATGTTTGATCCAAAAAAGGACATTACGTTAACCACAGATGCAAGCAAACATTCGATATCAGGAATATTATCACAAGAAGGACATCCGATAATGTATTTATCAAGAAGACTAACGAACACCAAATTTAATTATTCAAATATAGAGAAAGAAGCGTTGGCTATTGTGTGGACAACTAGAAGCATGGTGGCCGGGATATTCAAGAGATGTCAAAGAATATATAAAAAGGTGCAAAAAATGTAAAGAATTAAGAAACTTTACACAGACTACTTTAAATTCGTGGCCCAGAGAAGTGGAACCATGGAGTCTGGTGCATATGGATCATGCATATATTACTGGAGTGGGACTCTTATTAATTCTAGTAGACTCTTTTTCAGGATGGCCTGAAATAATCTGGGTGCCAGACAAGAAAAGTTCTACGATAAAACAGATTCTAAGGGTCATATTTTCCAGAAACGGCATACCAAAAACCCTGGTATCTGACAACGCACCAGAATTTTGTGATGAAGATCTTAATTTATGATTAGAAAAAATAGGATGTAAACCATATAAGACACCCCCATATCACCCTCAGTCGAACGGGTTAGCAGAAAGAATGGTGCAGACCGTAAAAACTGGACTAAAAGCATGTTCTCAGCAAAAAGAAAAAGTAGAAATTTTTCTACCTAGGCTGCTTTTAAGCTATCACACAATACCACACACTGGAAGACTAGAAAGCCCATCATCTTTAATGGGAAGGCAAATTAGAGCTCCACTAATGATGTCGTATTCCACAAATGAAAAAATGTGGTACAAAAAGAATAAAGAAGCAAATCCAGAAAGGGCAGAATTTATCATGCAAAAAGGCCACAATACAGCTATAATAAATAGAGAAAACGACAACAGTGTATTAGCTCATGCAGATCAAATAAGGACCCAGGGTGAATATGAAAAGCAAAATGAGGAGGAAATGTCTACAATTCCATCCATTAATGATTTATTAGAACAACTGTTACAGAATGAAACATCAGAAGACGAAATAATGCAGGATCAAGTGGGACAGAATGAGTTTGAAAGTTCGGACAAAGATCAAATAATGCAAGAAGATGCCTATGATTACAGCATAGCGCGGGATAGATCTAGGTCTCCCAGAGAAAGAAATTCAGGAGAGTGAGAAGTAGACCAAAGTAATGAAACTATCACGAGAAGAAGTACAAGAACTACTAGAGGTATAAAACCTATACGTTTCAGGGAGATGTACTGGCAAATTAATATGCCTAATTTGCATAAGTGCAAGAGAAAGACTATATAACGGGTCACTGAGAATAATGTAAAAAAGAAGAATACAAGCTTAGCAACTGACTAGTGCTAAACTTGGACATCACAACACTCTCTAAATTTGACACATCTTCATTCTACTTTCTTTCTTTCTTTTTTTTTCCTGTCATTGATTTTTAGTTTTTCTTAAATCTGATCCCAGGAACAGTCCATTGTCATTTACCTGTGAAAGCCAAAACCATTCTTAGGTTAACCAGACATCTTAATAGCCACAAATTGGATCCAAATTGGGAATAAAAATTGAAAACTATGAGGCATAACTTACTTTCCCCATTGGTTAAAAAATGTATCTCTTTAAATCACACCGATTTTCTAACTTTGTTTTGCTGGGTTTTGAGACCATTCAATTTGAGCTTCTTTTTATGTTTTTTATATAAATTTTTTAAGACCAAATGTTATACATTTTATTTATAAAACATCAGGCTATGTTTTGACTTTTTTTTTTTAACATCAGATTTTATACATGCAATATTTATAAACTGTCTGGCTTTATTTTTATATTTACCTTTTAACCCATTAACTGCCAAATTTTTTTAATGCACATTTTTGGCCCAGTTGTCTTTATTTTATTTTTATGTTTATTTATTACTTATGTTTTATTTCAGTAGTTACCATTGTCATTTTATATAGAAACTAGAACATCAAATATATATGTGTATAAAACATCAAAAAATAATATTGATTAGAAATAACAAAAAAATACTTTTCAAAACAGTCATCATTTTTCTACTCATGAAATGTAAAATTACAAAAGAAAGTGTCTTCTTACAGCTAATAATAAAAACTTTAAAGGCTAAGTGTTGTAAAATATACCTCTGCAAATGCAATGAATATAAGCAATTCAATGTAAATACAAGGAATAACATGTAGTGAGTTTAATTTTAACAGATTCCCAAATGGGGCTTATGGCAGGTAATGGGTTAATTAATTTTACATTTCTTTTTTATTAAATAAATTTTTATAAGGTTTCTAAGGTCAAAGAATGACCACGGTTCCAAACAAATAAGAATTCAGTATTTACATTATTCGGACTATTGTCCTCATCTTTGTCGCCATATTTATCACAACGTTTTGGCCGTTGTATGCTCCGGCCTTCTTCAGGTGGTTGGAATTTCGAACTGAACCCTTTATTTCGATCACTGGGGTAGACTGTTCTAGTTCCACGTGCCATGTTTCATGGATGTCAGTTATCAGTTATCTCCTGCCTTAACCAGGTATTGAACTCACACTCTTTGGGTCTGTCACTGGATCTAACCAACGCCTTTATCCACTGTGCCATGTGTTCATCTGGGTATGAATTTCTGGGTATTATAAACCTAATGTTTTCAGCAACCATTTTTACCAGTGCTCATATTGCAATTTTGCTGTTATCCTTGCATGTTTTTACCAGAGCTCATATTGCAACTTTGTTATTATTGCTTTTCTCTGGCACTCCTTATTACTGGTTCCCATATTGTATTTATTTCTATGCTTGGTTTTATTTCTATGATTTTTGTGGCCTAGCATATGTGCTGATTCCTTAAGTTTACGAATTTTCCAGTGGTGTTCCCTATCTATGATCTCAACATGATCCCACAGGGGACGGTGATCTCTCTCCATATAAGAATAAGAATTCAATTTAATATCATTGATCAACATTGCAATTATAGGGTGTGGCCACTGGTTAGTGACATTGGGGATATTTCAGGTGGACAGGGACAAAATATAGATATGGCAGGGATTTTTTAATATTTTTTTAAAAAATCAGGGACATTTGAGATGTTGCTCATGATGCTTGTAAATTAATTTTGGCAATGTTTAATCTTCATACCTGCAAAAAAAACAAAAAAAACAGTGCATCAACAAGGCGGTTATTCCCTTGACACCAGCATTATTGTATACACTTTTGACTCTCTTGGTAATGTTTATTGTTTTAAAAGCTATGTTTAAAATTTTAATAAAACCAAAACAGGAAAATAGATTTATACATTTACTTTATTCTTGAGAAATGACAACAAAGATGTTAAACAAAGTTTATTAGATTGCTTATTTTCAAGTATAATTTTATATTTATAAGATTATAAAATTAAGTGAAATATTTATTTACCATTTTATAAAGAAATAAATATGAAAAAACTTTTCTTCATAACTTTATAAAAATTGGAAAATTAAAACCAGAAATAATAAGAGATATAAAATAATCTGAGAAGAAAATTTATTATGCCTGGAAAAAATGTTTATTTAATTTTTCTTGTTCTGTAGTTCATTCATATTTTTATAAAATTATGAATAGAAACTTGTTTTTATATTAAATGGTAGTTAATATTGTGTTGTAGTTGGTTTACATATTTTGATAATTTTGTGATTTTTATAACATTTTTGAATAAAAATTTCTTTTTCAGATTTATCTTTATAAAAGGTAAATAATAAATATCACATTGTACGTGGTTCACATATTTTTAGAATCTTGTAAATAAACATTGCCAAGAGAGTATTGTATACAGTAATAACTGTCTTTTTGAAACACTGTTTTTTTTTTTTGTTTTTTTTGTTTTTTTTAGCAGCAGCAGCAGGCATTTGCTAAAAGTTTATTATGTATTAGCAAATGGTATACATAAAACGAGTTGGTCTGTATTGATTTGATGAAGAATGGAATTGTTTAAGGACGAGGTATTTTTGTTTGGACCTGGGGTGCCAAGTTTGAATTTTTTGTCCGAATTCAAAAATATATGTGTACTTTTGGGAATGTTAAATTTCCTGTTAAAGAATTTTTTTTTGTTTTTTTTCTTTCAATTAAAATTTCTATCAAATAACCAAATGCAGCTTATTTTACTGGCATGTCACCGCCACCCACTTACTCATAGAATTTTCCAAGAGCACCAGCTACCACAGGTACCAGCACATACCATTATTATCTGCCATTGATGATGGACTATTTTGACCATTATTTGGTTTATTTTTCAGTCAGGAATATTTGATGTTTGCCACATACTTTTCGGTAGTATATGAGTGGCCAGCACCAGTTGAGATGTAAGGATTGGATTGATTGGTGTAGATAATTTGGCTAACTTAAGGTTTTATGGTTCTATATTGTTATTTTTTTTTCCCTTATGGTTTTATTACAAATGAGAACCTGGTGCTTATTTGGGGGTCATCCAGTTAACCATATAATAATGCATTATATTTTATCAATATTTTGAAGAGTGATACAAGTTCACTGAATTGATTTGCTGATTAATACCCGGGGCAGGATAGCAGCTTGGATTGAAGAATCTGAGAGCTAAGTTTGAATTCCAATCAAATCCATTACATTCACTTACGTGCTAATAATACCCTTGGGAAAGGTATGAATCCTATTCTCCCTCCAGCTATGGGTGAATAATAGGACAGACCAGGTTCTATAGCCTTGGATGACATCTGGTCTACCGCAGAAAAAATTGGCAACCTACTGCAGGGGTAAAAATCTGCCTCGTCAGTCATGTATTGAAAGTTACATGATCGCCTAAGTGTGTGTCATAGAAGGCACATAACTGTCTGACTGATTAATACCCTGTAGAATACAATGTTGGTTCCTTGATTGACACTTTGCAGAGTCAATGATGTTCTTCATCTGAACTTTGTCACTGAATCTGGTGTTTCTCAGGGTTTTGATCAAAGGGAGTATCTTCAAACCAATTTTTTTTTTTTTTTTTTTTTTTTTTTTTTTTTTTTTTTTTTTTTTTTTTGTTGTTGTTGTTGTTGTTGCTAACTTTATATCTACTGTTTGTGATTTACCGTATACTTTTATCATTTTGCATGTTTCCCCGGTCAGGGATATTTGGTGTTAATCAGGGTGGTATATAAGTGGCTAGTCTGAGTTGAGAAGTAAGGATATGGATTAATTGGTGTGGACGATTTTGCTAAATTTCAGGATTTATTGTTCCATAGTGTCTTCTATATACAGTTTTTGATGATGTGGCCTAGGAGTGCACCCATAAAAAAACTGCAGAATGTTATCAGGAAAAAGGTTTTATTATATGCATTTGAAGCAGGTGTGTAAAACTTCAAGAAATCCTTATATATTTGAAATTGAAGTAAAGGCTATTCATTAACTGTATATCAGCAACTGAAATTTGTGAGGAAAGGATGCTTGGAGAATTTAACACTCTTGGGACATTAAAAGCAAGAGAAACAGGAGAAAGCAACCAGTTTGAATAAATAGATGGTGAAACAAAGACAAAGAGGCAGGAAGTTGTGGAGAACCATGACCACCCATGTCTTGAAGAGACATGACACAAAGAAATTGATTGTTGAAATAAATGATTCTTGTGGTCAGTCTGGTGATTTTTCTTTTTTCTTTTTTTTTCTCACTTTCACTTGACTTTTGTGCAATTATTGAAAGAGTATTATATAGTATATGGGTACATGGCTGAATGGTTAAAATGTTTGCATTCTAACTATGATACTTGGGTTCAAATCTCATCATGGTCGATTTGTCAGGAAGGAGACTTCCTGATGTTATCGGACTGGAGGGGTCAATCTCAACATGCAGCACCTTTTAGAAAGTGCCTGAAAACAATGCCATGGGTTGACCCAAGCCTTGTGAATGAAATTGTGTAGGCAGAACCCTTGGGGGCTGTCAATAGCTGTGCTATCACAAAGTCCCAGATCACCATGGGTGAAGGCTTAAATGTGCTGGACTTGTTCAAATTGTTGATCATGCTAGATAACACACTCTTTCCCAGAAGCTGTAACTAAGGTCTGCTCAGCATAGTTGCAGTATAAACCACAGGTGGGCTCTGTGGGTGTTGAATAAATACAAATGCGCCTGAGCAAGTGTCTGCAGTAGGGGTTGGCTAACCACCCTAGTAAATGATTATCCATGAATATGAGTGTTCAGCTCTACTATATTCTGTAGTAGGGCACATTGGATTATTGCCATTGCTTGTGACTAGGAATTTTATTTTAAAATGAGAAAATCTTTTCTGTCTGAAATTCTGGGATGAACGGTTATCATTATTTACATGCAGACTATTGTCTTCATCCTGGTTGTTTTTATTACAATAATTCGTCTGTTGTACTCTCCGACCTTCATCAGGTGTACACCAATCCAGGTAACTTACTGGGAATTCCAAATTGAAACTCTTTATTTCATCTATGAGGGTAAACTGTTCTCATTCCACTCACCATATCTAGGGATATCTCATCTAGTTCTTATTTTTAGTACTGCTCAATTATTGCTCACCTTGTTTTCAACAGCATCAAATTACATGCTACCTGTCATTTAAATAGTATAAATAAGAAATTCTTTTCAACTAGTTTTCCTTAACTTTAATTGCAAATAACATTTAAACATATCATCGCATATATGGTCTGTAGTTTGCAATATAAGAAAATTGCTTCTCTGCTGTACATTTCATATGTAACGAGTTTCCATTAGTTTTCACAGTTTTTGCTATTCATATATATACATGAATAAATTTTCTGCTGGTAATATATGGAAATATGTTTGTCAAATTGAATATTGAACATCTTTATAATTATTAATAATTCTCATATAAGTACCATCAATAATTTTCATTACCTATGGTTTAAAATTAGTTTTTATAAATGAAAAAGCTTTCGTTTTAGATTTAATTGAAAGCTAAAGGATTAAATTTACTATTTCCAGTAATCAAAATACTTTGGTGTATTTCAAACAGAAATTATATTGATTGGAATTGATTTTTTTTTTTTTTTTTTTTTTTTTTTATAGCTGTCTTTTTTTAGTTGTCTTTCATCGCAATATAATTCCCTGTATTAAAAATTTTTCAAAAAGCAAAATATAATTTTCTGAAACTTTATTTGAAGAATGTTAGCTGATTTAAAATATAATTAATCTGATTTGAAAGAAAATAATTTAAGTTTAAAATAACACAGAAATGTATTTTTAAAACGAAACAGTAGCTGTTTTTTAACCAACATCACCATGTTTTACATAACTGACAAGGAGTTGACATAATGATTGTTCTGTAGAGAATTTATCTGTAAAATATAAGTGCTCACGTCATAAAATGTAAAATGACATGAGCACTTTTTTCTTTTTTTCTTTATTTCATATATAATTTTTAAGTACTCAGTAATCTAAAAAATGTTGGAAAATATTCTCCATAATCTAATTTTAGGAATGTTGACTTTAAATTTACTATAGTCATCGTTCTTATTTTCTAATAATGTATGGTCAATAATACTTTCAAAACTGGGCATGTTACATCATATTTTATATACATAAAAAAAAAAAAAAATTATTTTAAAAATCTTGCTGTAAAATGATTTGTTTTAAGCTTTTCAATATTTGATTAGTAAATATAGTTTCCACTTAATAACAATATCACCTAATTGTATGAAAGTAATGCAGAATTTTAAAAAAATTATATATTATAATTAAAATTTTAAAAAATGAAAACAATTCTTGAAAAAATTCATTATTCATCAAAAAAAAATTTTCTTTATAGTATCCTTAATAAACCTTATTTATAAAAGCAGTTAAAATTTTTTCCATTTAAATAATATAGTTTTATTTCATTTTTTTATTTTATGATTTGGAGAAAATTTTTGGGAAATGAGTAGTAGTTTGAAAAAAAAAAAAAAAGATTTTCATTCTCCAAGGAGTCCTGCTTTTAACTAATAAAAAAAAAAAAAATTAAGGATGAAAATTTAAGTAAGTACTGGGTAACATGTAAAAACAAAAAAAATTTCCTTGATTTTCTAAACAAAAAAAAAAAATTTTTAAATAATTTCATTCATTTGTGAATAAGTCCTGAAAGTTTCATTGAAATTTGAGAATTCACCTGAAAAAAAGGTGACACACAAAAAAAAACCCAGATTTTTAACCTTTTTGATGCTAGAAAAGATTTAAAAATTTAATAAAATAAAATAAAAAAATATCAAACATTTTGATGATAAAACTTGTGTTTTATTAAGTTTGGGATGTTTTGTTTTGTTTTTGTTTTTTTCATCATGCTATGCTGTTTTTTCAGCGAAGGTACCTATTCTCATATAGCCATTTAAAATAGAAAAAAACCTTCCCTTTTTTAAACATTTTCTGTTTGAATTTATGGGATGAGAAATTATCATAATTTACATTTGAACTAATGTCTTTATCTTCATTGTTATTATCATACCATTTCAGCCAATGGGTCCTCTGTGTCATTTTAAGTATTTGTTGATCCTGTTAACCATTAGAGAATTTCAGCCTGAACTTTTCATTTAATCAACAGGAGTAGATTGTTCTCATTCTGCTGTTGATGCCTAAGAATGGTTTGTTTGCATCTAGTTCTGCTTAGTTATTTTTCACTCTGTTTCCACTGATTAATTTATTTGTTATTTAGGGCATAACAATCTTTTGCAGGTTATTTAAAAGCAGAAGATGTTTTTTTAGATTGTAATAATCTTTCGGGGATAATAATGATTTACTGATACACGTCTTACAAATTAATCTGTGATATCCCAGGTTGCCGAGATGAACAAATTCAAATAAAAATAAAAGACAAGTGTATTTTAACACATAAAAAACAACTTTTACTATTTACTGTCTGAGGACAGCAACGGATTTATTTGGATTGAAACCATAAATTCCACATGCCTTTTATTTAATTACAAAGTGCCACACTCAACTCCCAGGACAAGGGAAGTAATTCAGTTGTATTTTGAGTTATCATCCTTTATAGGAGAAAGAAATTAGCATCCCCTAACATAACTCATAGTTGGGGAGAGAAGAGGTGGATTACCCTTTCCCAAGGGTATTTGTACATAAGTGAATATAAAGAACCTGACTGAAATTGGAACTCGGCTCTCCGATTTCTAATTCACAAGCCATTATCCATTATACCCTGTACATGTCCAAGCTTACAGCACCTCATATTCCCAAGCAGTTACCCTTATAGGCACTGACCAGGTTCAATGTTGCTTAATGTTGTGTCCTTAAAGAAGGATACAAACGGACAAAAGTGGTACTCGAGTGAAAGAAACAGCAACACAGGCATAGATAAAAGAAAGAGAGATAGGTTTATTGTAAAAGAGAATACACTACTGAAAGACAGGGAATCGGTTAGCAAGCTAGTAATTCCTGAAGCAAGTCTGCCAGGTATATCCTATGCTTACTATATATATCTACTGATATAGTCAGTCCACATATGCGATAGGAAGAGTGGGACATTCCATTACAACGCTTTGGTGATCTTGTGATTTGGCCATAAACCTGTTTTCATAGAATCTAAACCTGGGATTGAACTCGCAATCATTATGTTACTAAGTTCATGAATCAACACTAATCTACTAAAGCTATTATTGTCTATGGAGGAAAACGGAATGAGAATAATCTGTTCCTATAGATTAGATAAGGGGTTCAGTCTGAAGTTCCCTGAAAGTTATCTAGACTGACACCTGAAGAAGGCTGAAAGACACAATGGCTGATAATATTAACAAAGATGAGGATATAAATAAGAACAATATAAATATTGAAACATTTTATTCTTTTTAGTGTATAGGCCAGTGTTTCTCAACCTTTTAAAGCAGCAGCACACCTGTTATGAAATAAAACCATAAATTTAAAAAAGATATGAACTTACTTTATTTCAATGTTTCCATTTAATGTTTGGTTGAATGTTTGATAAGCAGACTCTCATTTCTTCTTCAGTTGATTGTAGTTTTTCCCGCTTCTTATTTTTTATGTTATTTAGGGTTGAGAAGCCTAATTCACATAAATAAGAAAGAGAAAATTGCAATAAGCCTTTTTAGCTAATGTGGGAGAAAATGCTTCTTACTTTTTAATTATTCAAATACTAATGCTGTACGATCTCTCTCTCTCTCTCTCTCACACACACACACACCTCACCATGGTCGAAGGAAACTTTCTGATCTTATCAGACTAGAGGGAGGACAATCTCAGCATGCAGTACATTTGGAAAGTGCCTGAAAACCATACCACAGGTTGACTCAAGCTTTGTGAATGAAATTGGGTAGATTGAACACATGGGATTGTTGATAGCTGTGCTAGCACAAAGTCACAACTCATTGTGACCGAGGTGTTGTTCAGATTGTTGATCATTGTAGATAATACACTCTCTCCCAGAAAGTGTAACTAAGGTCTGCTCAGCATAGTTGCAGTATAAACCACAGGTTGGCTCTGTGGTTGTTGAACAAACACAAAATGTGCCTGAGCAAGAGTCTGCAATAGGGATTGGCTAGCCACCCTAGTAGACAGGTATCCTCAAATACGAGTGGCCAGCTATTATTATCTTATATGACAATTTTTCATTGCACACTTAAGAGGATCGCAGCTGAGTATCACTGGTATAGACATTTAACTTTAGAGCTGTATTGCTTTGAATGAGAATTTTTTCGATTATTTCTGTAATTTAATGCTAAGTTAGATTTTTCATATCATTAAAAAGATCACTGAAATGAGCTTGACATTTTTCAAGCAAATATCTATTACAAATCTTGCCATAAACATGGGGTTGTGGCACATAACAGTGTGTGTGTGTATGTGCTGAAAAGCTTTAGCCCTTCTTTTAGGCTTCTTCACCACCACAAAAAAATAATGTTTGATTTGGTCATATTTTGGAAAGTAAGTGAGTTGAACTAAGTAATTTTCTGCACCCCTTCATATGGCTATATATTTATTTTTCTTCATTTATTTCCTCTTTTTTTTCAGGTGGAATTTTATTTTGGAGATTCAAATTTAGACAAGGACAGATTCTTTAAGAAACAAATTGATAAATCAAAAGATGGAAGTAAGTAATTTTTTTTTTTTTTCTTCTGTCACATTAAGTTTAGCCCTGTTACCGTAACATGTAACCCAGTACAACCTGCTGCATGGATGAGTGGTTGCTATCTAAACTAGCTCCTCCACTAGCTTTTCTGAAGGGCACAGGACAAAAAACACAAAGGACAGGCCAACAACCAACATATAAGGCTATGATGGAATCCCAAGCATTGAATAGCAACCTTCCTAGAGATGGTCTCTTGATAAAAAGGCTTGATGAACTCAGATTACTTTGAGTATTATGGTCATGAGGAAGAGCATCCGGCTTTGTAAAACATTGGCTAAAATCATTATGACAAATCTTTTGCTAGGCAAAGCAAATATTACTTTGTATAAAATTAATCCTGGTCCATCCTCAAAAAAAAAAAAAAAAAAAAACACTGATATATATGTACATTACGAAATCTCAACCAGAAATCATTTTGAGTGATTTCGTTTTCAAAATGTTTAAATTCAAAAGATTTTTTCCTCGTAGAATTTTACAAAAACAGCACAAAGATCGTTCTTTTTAATTTTATTCTTCAAGTTTAATCTTTATTCAAACAATAAAATCGTTTTGTCCCAAATCCAATTTATGACTTTTAAATTGCAATAAGATTAATTAATTTATTTTAAAAAAAAAAGTAAAGCCAATATTTCACATCACAGTTGACCATAACATGCAAGGCATTGTTTTAAAGAGTGGAGTTGGTAATGTACACACATACACTATTCTCTACCATAAAAAACTTCACTGACAAAGGTCTGAGAGTTTTCCACTTGTCTCCTGCAGTGATGTGAGGTAGCCTGTGTTAATTGTGGAAAGAACACCTGCCATATATGCTTGTGTATATGCCAACTTCATGTATGTGACCCATGAATTTTTTTTGCATGAATTTTAACCCCTCCAGAAAAAATATTTACTGTATATAGTGCAACCAGTCTCTGAAAATGCATGATTTTTAACCTCTTCAAATAAAATTACCTGTGTGTAATTCACCTTCCCACTATTTTTTTGTATAACAACACAATAATAATTTGCTCCATACTCAAATATATCCAGTATGTCGATTCTCTTTGGGTTATTTAATTTGGGGTGTGATTATACTAGCATTGTTAACATAGGGAGGGTATGGAATTTTATAGAAGAACAGAAAATTAAAATCAATATTTCCCAACTTGGGCGATATCAACTGTTTGGTTCGTCCTAGGTAAGATGATAAACTACATCCAACAGCATGGCCTCTGATCAGGTGGTTTTTGAGGGGCGTGGAACCACCTCTTAATTGCTGGTGTTCCCAGGTCCACCCTGACCCAAGGTGGTAGCACCTGTTAGGGTTCCAGCTGTTGGCAAAATAGTTGACACTGAAACTGGGGTCAAAGCACTATGAAAGTGTAAAAATAGGTTTTAATACATACCAGAAATAATTTGTAAAAAATATTACCAGCAATACATTTTTAGAAAAAAAAAGATATTACCAACAATAAAAAGTTTGTCGACATTAAATAACCCATTGAGGTTGATATGCCATAAAACAAACCAGACCAACTGTTTAGTGTGTGATAAGCAACGGAACAGAAAATGGTGGGCCGTATTGGTTTTGAGTATAACTGGTGTGAGATATGGTAGAAAGATTTATTCTCCCATTATAGGCATTATTATATCCCTGATATAATAACACCATAGTTCAAGGACGGAATGGAATGACAAACATGCTTTGTTCTCAGAGAGACTTTTATAATACTACGGCACACCCAAAACTATATATACACATGTCCCATATGGGAATATTATAACATATATCTACACAGCAAAGCAGAGTGTAAGGAGAACAAAAAGGAAGGGTCTTACATATAATATGGAGATGCTCCTGTGTCTGGAGAATCCATATTTAGGACTCCAGGTTCAAATGGGCCCAAATCATCTATGTCCCAGGCAAAGACATATTCCATAAACAGGAAACAGGTTTTTTTTTCCAAATTGAGGATTGCAAGCTAGAGTTTTCAAAGGATATATGTTAAAAAAAAACCTTATTTACATTATTCGGACTATTGTGCTCATCTTTGTTGCCATATTTATTACAATGTTTCGGATGTTCTCCACTGCCTTAGCCGGGTATTGAACTCACACTCTTTGGATCCTGTCACTGAATCTAACTAACGCCTTTATCCACTGTGCCATGTGTCCTTGAGGGAAATTAACAGGAGATAACTGACATCCATTATACAGTCTACCCCAGTGAGCGAAATGAAGGGTTCAGTTCAACATTCCAACCACCTGAAGAAGGCCGGAGCATACAACGGCTGAAACATTGTAATAAATATGGCGACAAAGATGAAGACAATAGTCTTAATAATGTAAGTAATGTACATAATACCTCATCTCAGAAATATAGACAGGTAAAAAAGAAAAAAACCTGTATAACCCCCCCACACACACACACACACCAAGAAAAAACTCAAGGCTAAATGGCAATAACTGGGTCACGTTCCTAGATATGATATAAATATCCTTGCAAGCAACAAATATTTTGGTATTTTCTATAGTTTTGAGAAGGGTCATTAAAATTCAGATATTTCTTCAGATGGAACAATTTTTTTTTTTTCCAAATATAAATCACATAAGGAACGACTAAGAAAAAATATTCACTGAATTTTTATTGATTGCTAGTAGTCCATACTCTTTTTTTAATTTTATAACTATGAATAAAAATCATGTAATTTTTTGTTAACACATACCACACTATTCCTAACCATGAATCAAAATTATATATAGTTTTCAATGACCAGGTTTGCTTTTGTTTGTTCTTTAATATGGTAGTAGCAGTCGCCGCATAAGTCAGTGTTGTTTGTTATCTCCCTTTGGAATAAATATATATATATATATATATATATATATATATATATATTTTTTTAAGCATTTCACCCCAAGCAGGAGTGCCACTAGCTCACGAGGAGTAACAGAGAATTAAAGTAGGAGCAAAGAGAGGTGTTTGTGGGAAGAATAAAGAGAGGGAAGGGGGTCAAGATGAAGGCATCAGAAGATGTTGATTGACATTACACTTAAATTTTTGAAGATTATAGTTACCAGAGAAGCAAGTAAGAGGAAGGGAGTTCCACATATAGGAAGTGCGAGAGAAAAAGCTGTTGGAATAGAAGAGGCAGTTACATTTAACTATTGTGACAGTAAAAGGGTGGGACAGAGGTAACAACTGGGTAGCATGCTTAAATTCATGCAGTTGGGGCACCAGTGAAAATAGCTTGTCAGAGTAGTTGCCATGAAAATATTTGTAGAAAAGACAGAGGGAAGCCACATTAAGTCGGTGAGGAAGTGACTGGAGTTGAGATGTCAGGTCAGTACCTATCACATTGCATATCTGTCTTTGGATTTTGTTGAGAACCTTGAGTTGAACAGTGGGGGCATCAGACCATATATGGCAACAGTATTCAATGCAAGGATGAATGGTAGATTTGTAGATTAAAAGGATGGACTCAGACGAGAAAAACCTTCTGAAGCAGTAAAGAGAACCAACTTTCCTTGCGGTAGATGAAGCAATTGATTCAATGTAGCTGTTTCACCTCAGGTCAGTAGAAGACATAAGACCAAGAGAGCACAGGGAGATGGCCTCATAAAGTTAAGCATCAGCCATGTTGATAGGAGGCAGGGAGGTTTCTCTATAGTGGGTAAATGAGAGCAGTTTTATTTTAGAGGCTTTAAAACTAATAAGCCATTTCCTCCCCCAGTCAACCATAGTTTGGAGGTTCTTTTCAAGACCAACATTCAGATTAACTTTATCAGCAATGTCAGATTGACTATTGAGACCAACAGTAAATAGTAGTGTCATCTGCATAGATGCCGACTTGAGAACTGATGACATCAGGAAGATTGTTGATGAAGATCAGAAATAGTGCATTCTTATGAAAGGAACTGGAAGAGAACCTGTTTAGGATGACCTTCATTTCACGGTTTGACAGGAATGATTGGATTAAATCAAATAATCGTCCTGTAATACCGTATCTCTGAAGCTTACGAAGGACGCCGGTATGCCAAACCCTATCAAACGCTTTAGAGATATCTAGAGCCACTGCTTGAGCTTTGCCGTTATTATCAAGAGCTTGCTATACAAATTCAGTTATGGCTGTAAGCACGTCAGCGGTAGACTGGGCAAAGTGGAAACAGTATTGTTTGTCAGAGTAGATCCTGGGAGGTAAGGTGCTTAAACATTTTGGCATTGATTAAAGCCACTAAGACTTTGCTGAAGACTGATAGGAGACTAATAGGACGGTTGTTAGATGGGTCAAAAGGGTCTCTAGAGTTTTTAAAAACAGGGACAACAGATGAATACTTTCCAACAGGCTGGAAAGCAAGAGTCAGTAAGGCAATAGTTATATAGTTTGGAGAGAACTGGAGCCAGCTAAGGAACACATTTCTTTAGGGCAATGGCTGGTATCCCATCACCACCACTTGCTTTATGAGAATCTAATTTAGAGATGATTTACAATACCATCGACGGGGTTATGCTCATCTCGCTCAATAGAGTTCTGAGGGGAAAATCAGGTATGGGTACCCCGGATGAGTCGAGTGTTGAGTTGGATAAGAATTTCCGAGCAAAGCATTCAGCCTTATCAGCCATGAATAAAAGTAACATCCAATATTTACATGAGCTAAAAAAATCAAACATTTAATATTCAAACAATTTTTAAGAGGGGGTAGAATAAATTCAATAATAATAATAGCAATTAGTACTGACTTTTAAGAAAAGGAATAGGTAAATAAAATGATCATAAAGTCAGTTTACAAACCAGTAACAAACTTTTACCATGCTTTTGAAAATTTACTATACAGGTGGGCAGTGGAAAAGATTTTCCATGTGAAATTGGGTGATGACACAAAAAAAAAAGGTTGGGAAACTTTGATTTAAACCCTTTTATTTTGTGGGTGTAGTTCTTTTTTCTTTTCTTTTTTTTCCCCAGTCATAAAAATTGTTGATTGAATGTTTTTCTTTTTCTTGTTAATTTTTGGCTAACAGGCATTCCACTGTCGATGCTTTTGTCCTTCAATCGGGTCAAGGCACTCGTAGAAGATGTCACAGTATTACAAAAAGCACTTTCCACATCTACAATGCTTAAGGTAATATATGACACATCATTCTTTTTTTTTTCTTTCTTTTTTCTTTTCTTTTTAGAATCAGTTATAAGTAATTTCATGCTTAAGGTGAGTAATTTCCAAATATCTGAAACTCCTTAAACAGACAGACAATGTCGTCAGTCGGGTTAATGTATGTGATCATAAAGGTTTAATTAGGGGACACAAAGCACTGCTCTGTGTTCTTGCAGTTTCCATCTAGCTCAGAATAATTAGGTCTTAGTCATTGTCCACTATGAAGGATCTTTTTGTTCAATGCCATGACCAATATCTGATCGGTTGGATTCTATCATTCCCTACATCCTTCTACTGATGTGTTCACCATAATCCTAGCAGAGGTGGCTTCTGGTTGCTATACTTGCCAAAGTAGCAATCCAATATTTGGCCATTACAGTTTTGAAGTTGATTATTACTTCTCAACTGGTTGCCATTCACAATTAATGGAGAGAAGAGATGGATTCATATCTTTCCCAAAAATATTTGTAAGTGAATGTAATGAATACAACTGAAATTTGAACTCTGCTCTATGATTTCTCATTCCGAGTATCTACCCATTACACCACCTTTGCATCCAGTTACCTTTTAAAGACGTTCTCAAATAACTGTTATATTTACATTGGCTACCACTTGTTTGGACTGTTATCTTCAGGATGGGTGACATTTTAATTCTATTAGTTTTAGGACAAAGTGCTTGAGGGACATCTTTTATTCTTGGGTCCTGCATAAAATGAATGCTGCCACACAATGACAACTGTCAATGTAATTTAAACAGAAAATGTAAAGAGAATAAGTCAGTGTTTTTTGAATTAATCCCAAAATGTAGAATTTTTTATGAAAAGCTGCAAAAAGATGGTAAGAAACCAACATGGAACTATCCAAGAATTATTTACAGATACTAAACAAAGTCAAAAAATTTTGCAGTCTGTAAGACAACAATGCCGCTATTACACCCACCAAATTCAGGTTGTGTTCAGCACAGGGGATTTAGATAGCAAACTCATTGAGTTGATGAATCCATGCATGCAATCCAATATATTGTCCAGACATATTTGAGGCATTATCGTATGACTGACCATGAAAGTTTCATAGTAGAATTTTGTTCTCATTAAGAAAATCCACAACAGTGTTAAATCCTTTGCTCCATAAGAAAAGATGAGGATGAACAACAAGAAACATTCCACAGGCTTACTGACTTTAATGTATCTGAGAGTAAATATCAGTTGATCTGTGTGTGAGATGTCTGGAGTGGAATCTACACTTATTGAATAATACTTTGACTCTTTTACTTCTTCAAGAATAATACAAAGAACTTGTCTCATTAATTCAATAAACATGTACCCCTTTAATTGTACGAACAGTATTTATTCTTAATACAAACTCTCTACTGTGTGCTGATTCACAAATTTGCTGGACAAGACCTAAATCTAGCTTAGTGGAATAGCTAGGATGTCTGGCACTGATCTAGCCTCAACTATGTATAGGTCTACAAGACTACATTCAACACTTTTCTCAACTTGCACAATTAAAAAGCTTATCCATTCATATATTCACAAACTATCAATACCTGGCAATTAGTAATGCATCATAAATTCATAAACTTAAATAATCATTACATGCTTACTGTATAAATGTTTAATTTTGTGATTGAATCTCAGGTTCAATCACTAATAATTTATGCATAGCCCTATACCTGGGTTCATATACAATTTATAAATATCATAGCTTGGAGTACTTTCTATTTTTAGTATATTCTAAATAGGAGCTTTTGTAACAAAAGTCACTTAACATACACAGATTAGCATGGATCCTCTATGCAAGTGCCCATCAGGCCCATGCTTTAAGATGGCTCTGTGTGTAGGCACATAAATGGACAAGAAAGGGACACGGCACATAAATGAAGAAGAAAGGGACACGGCACATAAATGGACAAGAAAGGGACACGGCACATAAATGGACAAGAAAGGGACACGGCACATAAATGGACAAGAAAGGGACACGGCACATATGTGAAGAAGAAACTTGATGGTAACTAATTAATTAATGGGGGTAAAATTGGTAGCCAATTAATTCTTTTTTTTTTTTTTTTATACCTTTTTATTTTTAACATGTTATCTTTTGTTACAACTTTTTATCTTGTTTGTTTTTTTTTGTTTTTCACATTTTTATTTATTTATTTTTTCCAACCTATTATATTACTGTATTTGATAAATTTTATTATATACCATATCTTCCGGCTTGCAAGACACTTTTTTTTTCTTAAAAAAAATACCCTGAATAATACACATGCGTCTTCTAAGACAAATGTAAGGAGACACCCAGGCTCATGTAAGCTTGGACAGTCACCTAATTGGCTTGATTGATAGGGATGAGGATTTGTATGTTGAGACATTATGCTATAATATTAGCTATCTATCTAATTCAGCCTTTTATATGATGTAACCTCAAGTTGTGATAAGTATTTCAAAGACTATAAACCTTCCTGGAGCCAAGCTACAAGATTAAACATGCTCTGTTTACTAGCAGTGGCAGGAACCTTTCTGATCTTGATTAGTATGTTATTGCCAGACAAACAAAATCGGTCAAGTGATTAATATAAACAATACGTGGCGCTAGTATGTGAGAGACGCATGGTGAATGTGTTCTTGTATGAGAATGGCTTTTTGCCTTAGAAATTTTCTTCAATTATTAGGGTGTGTCTTCCAAGCCATAGCATCTTGTACCGGAAGATATGGTGAGCCCACATTAAAACTTGCTGTGTTTTTTGGTGTCTCATCAGCTTCAAAATTTTACTATTATTTGATCAATAAATTTCACTTTTAAATATAAAGAACTGTGAATTGTAATTCTAATAGATTCTTTTCTTTCCAGAGGTTGGCACTAATTTTTCTGTTAAATTTATAAATGATCAGTTATCTCAATTTTTGATTTTGTAGCTTAATGAAGATAAAAGTTCTGTTCGAAGAATCACCCCTTACTCAAAACCTAAAGATGTTGACAAGCGAACAGTTTATGTAGTAAGTAATTTTTTGTTTTACTTTAATATGAGTATCAGATCTATAGCCTTTTTTTTTTTTTTTTTTTTTTTTCCCTTCTATAATATTGACAGTTATAGTTCACGATTTGGAACAGACTCCTATGCGGATGCTCACCTGAATGTTACAATCTTAACCTTTTCAAGTCATTGGTCAATTGTTACCTATCATCCATATCGGCATAATCCTCACTTCATACTTCATACTTTTGCATTCATATCACGCATCTTGTTGAGTAACCTTCTACCTTGAGTGGCTCTTGAGTGAACATTTAGTACAAAAATCCTTACTCTTTTACCACCCATTTTTGTAGTCCTTATTCTGTCAACCATTTACTCAAACACATCAAGTAAGTTACTTTTTTTCCTTCTCTTGCCTTCAATGTTTTTTGTTTTTTTTATCATTTCACTCCAGGCAAGATGATGATAATGCTGCTACGATGTAGTTAGCTACTGGGAATAAAAAAGTTAAAAAAAAAAAAAGAAAAAAAAAAGAAAACTTTAGAAGGGAACAAAAACCCATTCCTAAACGAGAAAAGATGAAAAGGGATAACACTCTATTTCTGTTCAAGAGACCGGGCAGGAGTGTGAACTGAACAATGGGTGAAGCTTACCACTCCTATTGACGGGGGAGGGGATTTCAGAGTTTAGGTGAATATGTTAGAAGTATAAAGTTGAAATAGACTTTAGAAGGAACTGGAAACCATTCCTAAACAGGACTTGTGAGTGTTAGATTCTTTAAGCCTTCTTTCCTCATTTTTCCAAAACTTTTCAGCTGCCTTTTTTTTCTCTCATCTTTTAATAAGTTTCTTTGTAGCTCCTATTCTCCATGAAAATTCTTCCTTTCTTCTATACTCTGTCCATGTTACTCTCACCATTAGTTGTTAGAACCACATCTGTCCTTTTAAGTCTCGTCTTCATGTGTAAAATATCCACTTTTTTTTATCTCTAGTCATTTTTTTTGTGCTCTCTCTTCAGGATTTGGCTTATTATGGGTCTCCACAGCTTCTTGTCTTTTATTTGCTCTAAGTAACTTTTGACAATATTTTTGACACATCCTCATTAAGTAGTTTTAGTTTTTTTAATTTTTTTCATTTTAATCATTTCACCCCCAAGAAAGGCAATAAAGCCACTAAGATGCAAAGGGTTACTGAGTGTGAGAGAATATGAGAAAAATCACAATTAAGGAGAGAGAAAAAAACAGGAATTAAGAAGACAGATAACGATTGACATTGCATTTAAATCATTGAAGATCAAAGTTGACTGGGAAGCAAGAAACCAGAAGAGAGTTCCACAAGCGAGAAGTGCGATAGCATAGAACTTACGCTTAGCCATTTTAAATGTAAAATGATGAGACCATGCCTGCAATCTAGTACTATGCTTAAATTTGTGAAGTCCAGGTACCAAGTACATCAGAACAATTGCCATGAAAGTACTTATAGAAAAGGCACAGGGAAGCCATGTTACAGCAGTGGGAAAGTGACTGAAGCCTAGAATCCAATTTAGGACCAATAACATTGGATTTTGTGAAGAATCCCTAATGTAAGCACCAGACCAGATGTAGCAGCAATATTTACTTTTTTTTCACTTCTCTTTAATATGCTCTGTGAGTGTTAAATTCTTTAGGCCCTCTTTCCTCATTATGGGTCCCAGAAATTTCAGCTCTATTTGATTGTAAGTATAAATGCCCTTTTATTTTTACTTGCCATTTTCCTCAAAATTTCCTCATTGCCCTTGTATTCAGTCTGTTATTCTTAACATTTGTTAGTAGAACAGCATCTCTGTCACTTCATCTGTGAGGAAATTGTCCAGCATTCACTGCTAGATATGAGATTTGCTATTAAATAACAGCCCAGCAGTATATTCTTTAATTTTAATGAAATTCTACAATTACTTACTTGGCTCAGTTTCTGAAAGCAATTTTCACTATTTTTATGCCCCTTTATATTTCTGTGTCGTATTTTCAGTTGTCTGTTACTGCATAATGCAGCTAGTTAAATTTTCACACTTGCTTGTTTTTTATATTCCTCCTTGCAGCCTTAATTGTCTCTTTTGTTGATAACCATGCATTTTGTCTTTTTACAGTTTTTTTTGTTTTTTTTTTGTTTTGTTTTGTTTTTGTTTTTTTTCCTTAGACAAAAAAAATATTGGCAATTTACAAAAAATACATTGAATTTTATTTTTTTGATTTGCTGAAGTGTGTTTATTTAGAATTATTTTTATTCAAGAAAATAAATTTTTATATGCAGATGATAACCATATACAATATTAGTTCTTTTAAATGTCGCTCAATCATATATGGATTATGACCACATATCGAATCACTAAAATTAAGCAATGTCGAGACTGGTCAGTACCTAGATGGGTAACTGTTCTGAATACCAAGTGCTATAAACTTGGATAATGGCTTAGACATTGTTTATCAGAGAGCAGAGTTCCAATTTCTGTTAGGTTTGATATATTCACTTTCATGCAAATACCTTTGGGAAAGCTATGAATACAACTTTTCTCCTCCTATCTATTGGTTAAACAGTAAGACTTGTGTTGCATTGCAGTTCAGACTAGACAACAGGTTTGTTGACAGGGTGCATTCAAATGCTTGTGGCTTAAAAATTACCCTTTGGCCAGATCGTTACCCATGAATGAAAAACAAGATAATTTCTAGTAGTAAACCAGGTCTTATAAGCAAGTGAAGGTGCGTTGAAGCTTGTGAGGGTAGGTGCAGTCAGCGCCCATCTCTGTCTTTTCTGCAAGCCCACTTCGTTACTTGTTTTCCTTTGTGCAGGATGGCCATTTTTATATACTACAGTTTTCTTTCTCCTGTCATCTTCGTCTAAAAAAAGTAATTAATCTTACTTCCATTACTTTCTCTCAGTCTGCACCTCTTGTACTTTGATGTTGACTCCAGTTACTGATAGCCATCAGTTGAAAGTAAATGTTCTGTGTTTTAAATTTAACTCTTATCACTAAAACCATTATCAAAAGAGAAATTCTTACAATTTAAATATATTTTCTGGCTTTAAATGACCTGCAAATCTTTGATAAGATGTAAAAGATAAATTAATCATATATGACAGTGTTCCAGGCCATGGCCTGGTCATGGCCTCCAAATATGACGTTGTTCAGGGTCCAGTCTGCTTTGGTCACCAGGTATGGCGGTACTCAAGGTCAGTTCCGGTCTGTTTGCTTGGTCAGGATTGATCCTGGTATCAGAGAACAAGCCGCCAGCCCACTCGTCAGTCGTTGATGGTGTTTGGCACAGCAGCTGGTCTCTAAGTTGACCTCTTCAACTGTGACCTCTCTTACCCACGTTGTGATTTTGATCTTAAGAGAGTCAAGCCAAATTTCCACTGGGGCAACTCAACCATGCTAAACCAAGGAGTTGAACACATGCATAGAAAATTGTAAAAAATAAAATGGATGACACCCAAATAAGTCACAATATGATGTTTATATTAGAATAATAGAAAAAAAAATTTACAGTTCTTTTCTTCTTTGTTCTTTTTCTTCTTTTCCCAACTCGTTCTAATAACTGGCAATGGAACAAAAATTGTGGGTTGCTTCTTTAAAGAGTGGCCAGATTCTTTTAAAGAGTGGCCAGACTGGACAACTGGATTTATCTTCAAGTACTGTGATTTGTACTTTCCAGTACAACACAAGGATTTCTTCAGTGACAACTGTATTTAACTTCAAGTACTATTGTTCATATTTTCACGGACGGCACAAGGTTTATCGTCGGAGTTTTTTCTTCTTCAGCAGATTATTATTATTATTATTATTATCATTAACTGAAATGGCAGGTATAAAATGCAAACCTTTGTCATAAACAAGTGGGACAGCACTCCCAACAATTACTGCATATCATTTACTGTACGTCCAGCAGGCTGCCCTACATATATCCCACTAAAACTTACTTTTGGAAAACATAGCATATTAACACAGAAATTCATATAAAATAATAAAATAGCAATACAAATTTAGTACTCTATTAATAGCGCAGCACACATTGTGTCCACCAGCAGATACACTATGTAAACACTGACCAAAACACCATTTAACTCAAGCAGCCATTCAGACATACTAGGTTTGAGTAGCATGTCATCTATGCAATTTCATGATAGTCATGATGATATTTTTATAGATGATGATGTTGATTTTTAATGTGTGTCGTTGGTTGTTTTGCTATACAACACATATAGAAAGATATTATAGTTAGTGTCTCAATATACAGGTGTGACCTTATGTAGATTTAGCACAGGTTATCGTACTGTAGCCTAACTTTATTTACTGGTAGGCCTAAGTTTTCAGATATACGATTGATTTATCTTTTATAGCTTATCAACTTTTTGCACTGGTCGCCTACAGTATGTTTGGGGTCAAAATCTTGAGTTTGACTTTATTCCGCAATTTATGGTAAGATATTTAAGAGTGATATAGCAAAATCAGAAAGTTAACAATCTATGTAATAAATGCAATATCAGTGTGTCACGTTTCCAACTTTTTACTTCCTAGAGTCCATAGTCGAAAATATAACATTTGGAATCAGGCCAACTCCATGAGCAAATTAAAACATTCCAGGCTGGATCTGGATCTGCAATCCTAACATTTTGAATTCCCAAGTTTTCATTACCGTGAATGTTTTCAGTGATTTCTTTTACATGATTTTTTTTGCAATAAAAATTTTTTTGTTTGATAACAGTTTTATAACTGGGAAATAATTTTGGGAATAATTGAAATTAATTGCAAAATCCATTAAAATTCACCAATGAAATAAAAATAATTGTTTGTATGGAAAGTAATGACCCATGTACATCAAATTGTTTTTAAATTAAGTGGCAGCAGAAAAATTAATTGTTGAACTTTTAAAAGGTAAGCTTAAATATTAATGCAATATTTAAATGCAGCAATCAATTATGAGTTCTTGTTGCCTATCACATCTACTCCTCCCTAATGAGATGATGGCCCAATCAAGAGCTTTCTGCAGGAGCTAGCTTAAATGCTACCCAATAGGGTGGCTTTTAATCTAGTAATCTAATATTTTGTTTGACAAAGATCACTTAAATTTTGTTTCTTTTTTTTTTAGGAATTACTGCCATCAAATGTTGACCATGACTGGATAAAAGAGAATTTTTCCCGTGTGGTACTATTTTTATATCAGTATTCCAAGGTACAAATCAACTGGTGACCCCAAGTCATTTGCATTTGTTGAATTTGAAAATGGAAGGAGCCAAAAAGCTTGCTAGGTGAGTCAAAAGAAATTGCCACTGTTACGAGGATGAATTTCATAAAAAAAATAATAAAAGAGATTCTACTGAGTCCTACTTGTTAATACACAAAAAGTTTTCATTCATGAAGAAGTTGTAAAATAGAGAAATTAGAAATAGAATCTTTAGAAGATTCTAGATTATTCCAGTATATTCGAGAAAAATCTAGAAATATGCTAATTA
>CAHIKZ030002812.1:0-187710 GCA_903632075.3 Acanthosepion pharaonis
CCAGCTCAACTGTAAATTGATGAGATCTCAACACCAGTCTAGTACTGTGCTTAAATTCAAAAAGTTTAGGTACCATAGTGAAGAGCTAATCCAAACAATTACCATGAAAGTATTGATCAAAAAAGCAGAGAGAGGTAACCGTACAGTGGTAGGAAAGTGGCTGAAGCCAAGCTGCCAGATCAGGGCCAATAATATTACTGATCCTTCTTTGGATCTTATCAAGGAGCTCTAGGTAAATAGCAGGGGCACCAGACTATATATATGGCAGCAATATTCTAAACATGGACAAATGGTAGACTTATAGATATGTATGATAGATTCTGGATCGGAAAATTGTCTTGCATGATACAGTGAACCGATTTTCTTGGCAGCTGACCTAGCAGTGGATTCAATATAGTCTTTCCACTTCATATTAGCTGAGAACATTAGCCTGAGTAGGCACAAGTCGCTTTCCTGTAGGATAGCATCAGCCATGCTGATGGAAGGCAGAGAGTGGTCTCTCAGATGATTAATGGAGAGAAGTTTATTTGGAGGTATTTAAAATTAACATGTCATTTTTGCCCCAGTTAATAACAGACTGGAAATCATTTTGGACATCAGCTGCCATTTTGACCTTATTTACTGATCAGCCTTACTATCAAACTTTATGTAAATTGTTATGTAATATAATATATAGATGCCAAGTTGAATCTGATGTCATTAGTAGGTCAGACAGATTGAAAGATCGTTTTGGAAATTAGGACCAAGCTGAACCAATTTGCTTTGATATTAAAAAGGATGTAGATGAGTGGCCATTCAGGATAACATTCATTTTTGTTGATAGAAAAAGATTCATAGGAAGGTAAAAATGAAAAAAAAAATGAAACTTTTCAACTTTAACAATTTATGGAGAAACTATAAATTAAAAAAAATTTCAAAAAAATTTTCAGGATAAACGTCAAAATAAAAAACCAAAAAAAACTTTTTGAATTATCATCAAAAATATAATAAATTGATTCTTGATTGAAAAAAGCCATATTCCAATGAGAAAAGGCCAAATTTGCATGAAAGATGCAAATATAAAATCTGCAAAAAAAAAATTTTTCAATAGACATTTTCCAAAATTATGATAGAAGACAATATAGGCTTTGATAACAGACAAATATATGTTTCTAAAACTACTTCAGAATGTATTAAATAATTTAAGAAAGGAAAAGAACCAAAATATATCACATGAAGACATGGTTAATGCTAAATTTAAGATAAATAACAGTTCTAATTTTTGATTTCTTTTGAACAAATGCCAGTTAAAATCAAATGAATTTTTACAAGTTTTAATCTTTTATCAGTTTTTTTCCCATATTGTTTCGAGGAAAATGTTAACAATTCCTTCAAAATTTTAAAAGATTGAAAAAATTCCTAAAATTCTAGTGAAAAAACAAAATTTAATCTTTCATTTATTATAGATTTCTAATCAACAGAAATTATTTTTTTTTGTAAATGGATTGATGTCTAAAAAATATAATTAACAAGGAATTTTTTTATGCAAGGGAAAAGTAACAAATGTTTGGACATAAAAATTTTTCATTGAATGAATGTTCACAGAATTTTATTACAAATTTGTCAAGATTAAATCAAATGAAAATTTGGACAAATCTTCTGGGTGGACAATTAAACAGAAATGTTTCTTTTATTTTAAATATTCAGGTAAAAAAAAATGGAAACAGAAAAATATTGATATTTTTTACATTGTTTGAATCAACAAGATATTTTAATGGTTAATAAAATCATATAGTGGAAAGTAAAAGGATGGGTATGTAAATGTAATTTTCCATAAATTTAATTTATATATTTCCTCAAATATTATTTATTAAAGACATGAAATATTATTTATTTCATTTTAATAAAATTGATCTCAACTGATAAAATAAGACAATTCATGTCTGTTTTTACTAAACAATCATAAATGTTAGCAAATGGTTGGGAATTAAATTTAAAGGACAAGTTAATTTTCTTTGACATTCCCAAAAGATTGAAACATCAAATGATATATTCAAATTTTTTTTTTTGACAATTTATGTAACATAAAGATCTGAATCCACAAAGTTTTTTTAATGAAAATGTTTTAAACTTTACAAAATGGATTAAAAAATTTATTAGAGCAACAAATGTTTTAATCACTTTAGATTGATTTCAAAATTCTAAAACAATGAAATTAGGGTATCATCCCTTAAATTTATTTAAAACATCTGAATGACAAATGTTTTCAGTAGCATTGTTTGGACTGTTGTCGACATTTTAGTGCAAATATTCCAATAATTTGAGTCAAATTAAATTCTCATCTATTTTAAAAAATTTTAAATTGCATTTTTTAAAAATTTTAAATTTTCATCAAAATTATAAATTTTTCATTTCCTGGGTTGAAAAAAAATCCAAAAACTATTTGGATCAAGTTTGTGAGTTTAAGAAAATATAACCACAAATTTCAAAAAGACTTGAACCGTTCAAGAGGGATTGGTTTAAATTCTAAATAGATACATGGAATGAAATAATTGGGTGATGGGGCATTATCCCTTGGACTAAATAAAGGTTTGGTTTGAGATGCCAACAAACATCACCTAAATCTATATTTAAGGCCAGTTGTACATTTAAAAGGTGTGAATAGAAAAAAAATTTAAAAAATTTTGTTTTGATTTTAACATTTTTTTTCAGAAAAGACAGAATATTTGATAAATTAATACTTTTAAATATAAAATATAAATAAAATAGGATGAAATATGCAACAATAAAACAGGATAGTTAAAAAAAACATTTTTTTTTTTTGATTATTGTAAAATTTACCAAAAATGCCGGAAAAAATAATAGACAAATGGATGAAGCCAAGATGAAAAATGATAAAACATAAATAAAAAAAAGCTATTCTGCAAAATCGACATTGCTAAATTTTTGGAATTCATTAAATAAATGGTGAAACCCTTTAAACATTTTGCTGTAAGATGATGTTTTAATATATCACTAAGGGGTCCTACAAAATTAGACGATTCTAACACTTGGATGTAAAATGTATCATGTTCAAGAAGAAAACTAATTTCTGAATTGTAGGTTTCCAATCACATTTAAAAAAGGGGGTCAAAAAATTCTGATCTTAATCAATTGAAAACCCTGGAGGATTCTATATAAAATCCTTATAAATTAACCAATGAAAAGAATTTACAAGTAAACACAGCTTTTGATGATTATTCTGGATGATTCAAAGCCATGCAGTATATTCCTATATACATGTGAAGTTCAAGACATTTGGATTAACGAAACCAGTACTATGATTAGAATCAAAAAATGGCAATATTTTAGACAAAAATTGAATGGGACTAAACAAATTTTCTTCCCATACCAAATGAAACTTGAAAAAAATTGGAACAGAAATATTTATGAAAAATCTTTTTAACATTGTTTTTTTCCATTTTTTAATTCATTCGAGATAATTTTTTCTCCTAATGGTTTTTAATAGATATTTGCTTTTTACCATAAAAAATGACAACCAAAATTTGAAAGGTAGACTTGGTAAGATTTTTAAATAAAAATTTTCTATTAATAATGAATGAAATGCAATGTTTAATAATTTCAGATGATGTTAACATGATAACAGATATATATTGATTTTGAGGCAAAATAAAACTTGTAGCAAACTCAAATCATAATATTCTCAATTTGGTAAAGATCAATCGAAACATAGGCAACTCAGTGCATGGTCTTTAGAACAAGTTAAAACTTCATCGTTTAAAAATAAATGAACTCTGTAAAACAAAAGTTATTTAAAATTTTATTTACGCTGTAAACTTAAACTCCTTTAATCAATAAAATCATTAATTGGACAATGCAACACTATTGTTTAAAATTATCGTCATTTAAGACATTTTTAAAATATCTCGGAAGAAATGATTAGAAATAATAGAATGAGAATAAAAACGACAAACATTCTGTTTTTTCAAATGATGAATTGTTTCAATTTTGAATTTTAAATGTTTTTAATTAACTGCATTTTCTCCCAAAATGGAAAGAAATATTAAATATTCAACTTGGAAACACATCAAATCAGATAATTTATTCATGTTTGTAGAAACTTAATAGGTCAACAATTAATATCGACTGTCACCTCCACTTAAATAAGAAAAAAAAAAAAAATGACACATGAAACCTGTTTTAAACACAACTGGAGATTTAAATTTATTTAGAATAAAAAAAATTTTCCTTTGTTTTCATATTTAAAATAAATGATCTTTTATGACTATAACTATTCTATAGGCTTTTTTGGAACTTATAAAAATAAAATTATCCATTCTATTACAAAAAAAAATATTTGAATGATACTTTTGTGTTTTACTCATTGCATTTATTTTAATGTCTATTTGGTATCGTGAACTGTTTAATTTCACCCAATGGGCTTTTTAATTATTCTACTCTTGAAATTTATTTAAAGAAAGTGCTACTATTAAAAAATGGGCAAAATTTCTAAAGATTTATTGAAATGATTGCAGTCACGGTATTATTTTCCTCCATGCAAAGAAATAATCTAACAGTTATAAAAATGAAAAAATAAAATTTTCTTAAAGAAATTTTATGTCCAAATTTTCTTTTCTTCAAACACATCTTTAGTTAAAGAGAGAGAAAAAAAAACAACTTTTGTTGTGAACAGCAACTCCACAAATTTCAAAATCACTCTGAAAAATTACAAGTAAATTCCTTAAAAATAAATATTCAATGTAGATTTTTTTTTCTGGCAAGTCTGGGAGAAAATGTTTTATTCAGCTCACAACAACAGTATTTTTGAATTTTATTGAATTATTTTTAGTCAGGTGTATAATTTTTTTTCAGCATTCCTATTTGATATTGCATTTTTTTTTTTTTTTTTGAAATATTTTTGAATTTTATTTTCTTTTTTATACAACAAAAAATAAAAAACAAAACATTTCACACACCATAAAACCCTTTCCAATATGTTGGCAAGGAGTGTAAAAGTGAACAAATAATGATCAATTCAAAATATAATTATTAATGAATAAGTACCGAAAATTTAATTGAAAACCGATAATTCTCTAATTTCTAGTAAATTTCGAAAACTTGGTAGTAGTGTGGCGGTATTGACGGCATAAATCAACCCACACATTTTTTTACTTTACGAATGTGTAAGCAAACAAAAAGCAAACAAGAGAAAGAACACAAGAAAATAACTTTTCATAACAGGTACAATATTTATATTTATAAATGACTACAGTTTTACAATAATTATCAATATGAGTTACTTCCTTTTGACTGGGCTAAAGTCTTAACTACTAAAATATTTTTTACTTGATCTCACAAAAAGTTGAATTATCTTGTCGCTCAAAATGTTCACTGAAAGAGAGTTTAAAGAATCTTGTAAAGCTGAAAATATGTTGATAAACCTTTTTAGCTTCAAAGAAGTTGGAGAAGTGAATGTTCCGTAATTTGTTTTCGTTGCTCGTAGTTGAAAGTATTGTTCGTAATTTAAGTTTCGTAAGATTCAATAACGTAATTGAATAGTTTTTAGTAAGTTGCAGAAGTTGGTGAGTGAGTTGTTCCGTTGAAATTTTAACTTGAATTTCAGTGAAGTTATTTCATATTAAAGAACTTGAGATTCTAACTTTGTACTTCGCTGCAGTAATGATACAAGCGTCGTGAACTCGTTTAGCAAATTCTAGTCGTCGTAAATTCTCACTGATTAGGTTCGCTCGTACCTTCAATTTATGTTTTTTAATCACGTGACAGGATCCTGAAAGCATTGTATTTTCGTCAGGTCAAAAACTAGGTTGATGTTATTCAGACGTAGTGGTGAGCAGGTAAATTGTTTTTTTGTAATATTTGTTAACCGAACGTAACCACTCAGAAAGCGCCTTACAAAACTCAGTCTGGAGCCTGATATGTTGTGTTTTGCTTTGCTTATTGAGAACAATGTACGTAAAGATACACGAGATAATTTTAATATTTATTGTCCAATGAGAAGTTAAAGTTTTCAGAAAACACGTATGAAGCTGTGATCCGTTTTTTGCACGAAAATCGACATTAATGAAAAAATGGTAGCGGAAAGCTAAAGTAGCGTTGTTTTGCTTTTATTATTCTTTTGGTGTGATGTTTTAGACTTTAGTGAATGTCTAACAATCTAATTAGAGTTATTTCCCTTAGACTTTTTTAAACAAACTTTCACTTACCTCCCTTTATAGAATTATGTTTCTGTGCAAAACGTTTTCGCCCTTTATCTCGTATAAAATAAAAATAATTGACTTGCTGATTTTCTATTGGCTATTTTTAACGTAACTTTTACATTTTGATTTTTAAAAAAAAATCGTGGAAAGGAATTTAACGAATTATTTTATATGTAGGCGTCTTGAGGCAAGCTTATCTGAAAAAAAAAACCCAAAAAACAAGTATCCCAAAAGGTTACAGGTATTGGAATTCTAAATTTAGTAGTGATTGGCTTCCAAATATCGCCAATTTAGTAGTGATTGGCTTCCAAATATCGACTTGTCATCCAGCCTGAGGTGTTTTAAGTTAGAATACAATAGAAAGGAGTTTTTAAAAAAAATATATCTTATGTTATATTGCTTGCTTAAACATATATAAGAACAATATTTTCTAAGTTAAACAGCTGTAGATATGGTGCATTCACTGAGAAACAAATTCACTACAAGTAAATATTGCTTGACCGATTTGTTAACCATTACACCAAAACAATGTCTCAATATGCCAGGAATTAATAATTTTTCCTCTGTAGTTAGCAAGTGCAAAATGATTAAATTTGTTCTTTTTTTGAGTTCTTGTTAGAACTCAAATTCTGATATTTTTTTTATTATAACAAAATTGTTTCCCCCTTTTCTCTTGGATTATTTTAAGCATATGACATTTTCATGTCATTAAAATACGGAGTGGTTTGTTTTGAATATTTCCTGGGTCCTACTTAGGGATACGTATAAGTTTTTTTTTTTCTGTCTAACTACACCAAATTCAACCCTCTTTTGGTGTGGTCTCCAATTACTGTGACCTTATACCATACCAAGATTAGTAAATATTTAATTCTTTTTTGGTGTCTATTATTAAATAGTACTTAATCAGTTATTTCTAAAGGGATGTATGTAAAACTTGTTCATGATCTTGATTCCTGCTCAACAAAATAGCAAAATACCTTAAAACAGATATATTTCCATCCATTTGGTCAAGGCATACATTATACACATGCTCTTGTCCATGGCACTAAATATATACAGGCACCTGGCTGCAGTAGCAAATTTTACCTCTTCTTGTCATTAGCATCAAATACCAAGTGAAGAGTGTCTTTCATTCGTTTAAGGTTTCCACCTGGCACTGGTCATCAGATAAAGTTGACTAGTGTTCATTCATTGTGTACCTGCTGAAACATGCTTTGGAAGCATTCTTTTGTACAATTCGGCAAGTTGAGGTTTTTGTGTTGCTGGAAGCTTATTTGATAATTAATAATTTAATATAAGATGTCAAATGGTTACAGTCACACATAGTTGATTTTATACTAAGATCTTGAGGTGTTGATAAAGAGCTAACTGCTAGATTAAACATGTGTTTGTCAGTTGGAATTTCTTTTGGCCAGAGAAAAGAAAAAAAAAATAGAAAAATGGAGTGACATAGCTCTCTTTAAGGGAGAAATTATGTGAATGGGTGTTTGCTCTCTTTGCTAATCCTGCACAATTACATGCTTTGGTTTATATTGATTTTCACCCAATAGATAACATTGATGAATACTATCCCCAAACAAAAAACTTCCTATTACTGCTGAATGTAACCCATGCTTCTAAAATACCCAGGACCAAACATTTTAGTCTGCTAGGTAGGATGTTAAATAAACATTTTTGAAACATATCTGGTTTTTACAGAATTATTAATCTTGTCACTGCAACTTGTGAGGTGAAGCAGGGAAAATTCATTCACACTAAATTTACTAAGTCTTACTAGGTTTATTTTGGGGTTCAAATCCCACCATAAGCATTTTATAGTTCTGGTTAATATTTTTAAGCCAAACATTTTTGCAACCCCATCAGGTTGGAATTTTTAGTCCTTCACTTAGTATTCTAGGCTCTCCCAAAACCTCACATCACTAAAAGACATTTCAAGTACTATCATGACTTCAAGATCACTGTTCTGTTATTTGATGTTCTCAAATCTTTTTTTTCAGCATTTTCCATTCATTCTGCCCGCCATTACTGACATTCCCCATGTGGACTGACAATAGACAAAGTATTTGCTGGTAATTTAAATTAATGTTATATTTCGTAATGAGATGAATGATGTAGTTTCTAAGATTAGCTCAATTCTAGGCACAGAAATTTTTGTACTCATCAGTAAGTGAAGAAGGAAGTTTAGTAGAGATTTTTGCTTTTATAGTATGATCTTTTTGATTGATGTTTCATCACCAGTTGTATTCCAGGGTTACAAGTGTTGAATTTAGTTGGTTTGGATTCATTCAAAATTCCAGTGTTTCTTACAAACACAATCCCTGTGGAAACAAAGTTATTGGCATTCAGTCACTTTCCCACCACCATAACGTTCTTTTTCTATAAACATTTTCACAATTTTTCTGAGGAGTTGTACATAGACTTCACAAATTTAAGTTCAGTACTATAGTGGCTGCTAAGTCTCAATTTCACTGCTGAAATTGCTGGTTGTAAATGTAAATTTTATGCTAATGGTTTCTTCCCCTGTACTTCTCACTTGTGGAACTCTCTTCCAGTTTCCAGACAATTATGATCTAAAATTTAAATGCAATGTCAATCATTATCTTCTGCCTTCTTGCATCATGTTCTTTTATTATCCTCTATGTTTCCTTCACTCGCAGTAATCCCTTTTATCTTAGAGGGTTTATTGCCTTGCTTGAGATAAAAAAAAAAAAAAAAAAAAAAAAATTTTTTTTTTTTCTTTTTTTGTTACAAAGTTACATCTGTATACCTTTTCCTTTTTAAAGAAACCCTGGAAATAAAATACACATAAAAATCAAGTAACAATGCCTAGAAAAGATGTTATATTACAATAAAGCCATGATTTACTGTGTCTCATTTTAAGGAACATCAGATTGAAGAAAACAAAAATGTGCCATAATGAAGTGAATTTTTATTTTTACTGAATGAAGTTTGATAAACCATAGAACAAATCATTCATTCAGTCAGTCTTAAATTATGGAGTACATGTCAACCTTTTTAGTTATAAAAGTTAGCTGGAAATTAAAAAAATCTTGCCAATTACAGCTATTTTTAAAGACGGTTTTCACTAAAAATAACAAAGCCTACACTGTGTGTGTGTGTGTGTGAGAAATTAAAAGATGTTTGCTACTCTAAAGATTTAGTGTAATTTATGTTGGATAATCTGGATTTCATTAAATTTTGTTAGTTAAAAAACAATGGATAGATATTGAAAAACTCAAAGCCAGTGCTAACAACTATATTAGCATACTACTTGGGGGTTGGAGAGAAGAAAAGAAGAAAGGAAGAAAAATAAAATAAAGGTGGAGAAAGAAAGCAGGCTGAATGATTTTAGAGATACACCACAGGTGGCAGATCTAAATTTGAGTTCATTATATATGTATTTTAAAAAGAAGGGAGAAACTAAACGTTTTTGGCTGTAATGTGGATTTTTTAAAAAATATATTATATTTTCCATATTTAAAAAAAATCCACATTACAACCAAAAACGTTTACAGTTTCTCCATTCTTTTTAAAAATATACATTTTTCTCTTGTTGGAACAACTATGTTTCAATAATGTAATAATATTCTTGAGTTTAATACCCTGAATATGCAAATATGAACAAAATCAAGCATAAAAGATGATCGGAAGCATTTTCATGTCAATGATTATTATAAATTACAATAATAATAAAAATAATGGAACAAGAAATTCTGCAAAATAAGTTAGAATTGTTATTTACTAAGTTTTGCTTAGTTTGGCACACAGTATTTGCTGTTTGTAAATGAATACCCATCTTAGTACTGATCAGGTTCATTGTTGCTTAACTTTGGTCAGATCATGACTAAGTCTTTAGAATGTGACATGGTTATCTTATTTCATATTACATTTTTACTAATGTTTTGTCACCATGTTCAGATAAATTTGAATAATTAATTAAAAAAGAATGCATTGATGTTGTTTATTTCTTTTGATTACAGTCAGAAATGCTTTAAAGAATAATTTTGTTTAAATGCATCAATTCTTTAAGATGGTCACTGTCAAAAGTACTTTTGACTTCCAAAGACAATATGCAAATTAATGAAACAGAATAGAAAACGAACTTAAAATTGGAAGAAGGCATTAGCAAAACAACGTTGTATAAAATAAATAAATAATCTGTAAATTACAAATACAGTGATAGAAAATTAATCTGCAAAAAACTTGCTTCTTTCACTGGCCATTGACAGTTGGTTTAATTCTTGCAAAGTACTTCAGAAATAGTTTTATGACAAAGATGGCTAAGTTCAACAAATACCTTAAAACTAAAATTTAAAATAAACTTTTTTTTTTTTTTTTTTCTGAACTATGGATAAAAATATTTTATGCACAGAAATTAATGTTACATTTAATAATTACAATTTACCTGAGAAATTATTGTGCTTTTCTGATAAAGCAACACAAAGCCCCTTGGACCCATCTACTAAAATAATTTTGAAAATAATTCAGAAGAAACAGGTTTGAATTACCTAAATTCTGTTAACAAAGAAAAAAATTAAAAAAGGAAAAGAAAAAAAAACAAACAAACAAATAAAAAATAAAGTAAATTTAAAAAAAAAAAAAAAAAAAAAATGGAGAAGGAAATTAATATTTTTAAAGAATTTTTTTTTACTTTAATTCTTTAGAAATTTTTGTCATTTGCAATTGAGGCATAAAACGGCAATGATAGAAAGTCTCATCTTCCACAGTTAATGTGGCAATCAAAACCATCTTTTTTTCATGTCAATGCTTGATTATTTCATCTATTTATAAAACAACCTTTTGGCAGCATTGAAGGTCTTTCTCAAGATTATGGAAGACACATACAAATCAAACTGATCAATTTTATAAATTTATAGCCCAATTGACTATTTTCTTTTTATAGAAAAATATTCCTGAAAACCTTATTACAGATCACTTTTCATATTAAAAAAAAGAAAAAACCTGTTTAAAAGATGAAGTTGATCAAACCAAATAAAGATGAAATGGGAAAACAAATCTGAATTTTGTTATTTTCAGGAAAACTCAATGAATTCAATTTTTGTTCAAGCATGGAAGCAAATGAATTAAAATTTCGAAGATGAAATGTATGATATAAAAGTGGTTTAACATTTTAATTTGTTTGTCTATTTATTTCCCTACCTACCAATCTACTTCACATACACACACAACTTGATGGCAATGAAGTTCACAGCCAATTTTCCAATATAGTTGGAAAGTGCTTATCACAAGCAGTATTTAGCCACTACCAGCCTTGTTACTTTTAATGCAACCACAACATGGTAAAAATAAAATCTAAAGCAGAAAAGAAATATTTTCACAAACAATATTCTTTTTTTAAAGTTATTTACATTTAAAAATCAATAAAAACATTTTAATAGATTTTATAGATTAAAGAAAAAAAATGAATTCCTGTTCAATTTTGAGGTTGCATGAATTCATTGTGTAATTTCCTCTGATTTTGTTGATCCCATTAATGACAGATCAAAATGAACTGTTTCACTCTCAATGAGGATCTATACTCTGAACTTCTCTAAATGGGTCTAAAGCTTAGTCCAGGTCTCAATTGGAACTCAAATATATGATCTATTGTGAAAAATGTTTGACTCTTACTACCACTCCTGGAAGTATCTGACTTTACAAGATTAGACCAAAAATGGAACATTACTGCTTATCTGGGCTGAAGCTGCTCAATCCTCACTTTTCAGATGTGACAGAGTTCAAAATTGTTGACATGGTCTTATGGGATGGGGGGGGGATGAATCTGCATTCTACAACCTTTTTCCCCAGACTCAACATTGCAAGCCCATCACTACTCTATCGCTATTTCCATGGCAAATAAAAAAGACCTTTACAGCTAAAGCATACCAATGTTACTTCTACAGACATGAATCAAAATTCATTTCGTCCTTGCTACAAATGTAAGAAATTACAAAACTGGAGTAGGCAACAGGAAACCATTTCATTATTTTAAACAAGAATTTATGGCAATTCGCAAGTAATAAAGTAAAGGAAGGTGTGGAGAGCCATGATTACCCATGATATGCAGGGATGAGTGTAGACCATGGCAAAATGCCACTGTGCCCTAAAAAAGATTTTCTTTAAATTAAGAATAAAAAAATGTTACGTTTTTCTTAATAATGTGGTTGAGGGACTTTTCAAGAAAAAAATTGACTTGGACCCTATGCAGATATATTTTCAAAGAAAAGGTGTACATGAAAGGCATTTCAACAAATGTTTACAAGTTTATTTCAATCTTGCAACATTTATGTCTACTGAAAATGAAATGAACATATATATATATATATATATATATATATATATATATATATATATATAACAAAATAAGATTTCACACACAGTAATAATACATTTCATTTTAAAACAACAACTACACTTAAATAATTTAAGTTAAATAGACTGGTCCTCTCAAAAAGGGAAGGAAACTACATGCATGTCAAGAAATCAGGGATCAGTTTGACGTATTTATATTGTAAACAGAACACCCCCCCAATCTAAAATAATAGAAAATTAATGTTTTTCTGACAAATTGCCTGAGTAGAGGAAGTTCTTCTGAATGTTAGGCAACAAAAATTATTTGTGAAAATATTTTTATCAAGAATTGATACTAATTGACATTTATGTTGGAAAGTAAAGGATTGTTTTGAGTTTTGTTTGGCATTTACGTTACATGTTTTTTTGTTTCAATAGTTTTTTTATTTTATTTTATGCTGAAAAAGCTTTATATTTTTATATAGTAATAATACAACAATCTCCTTGCCCCAACATATTCTAAGCTAATAATGTAATATTTAATTTCTTTTTTGAAAATGGTCCACTGCAATGTATCATTGCTAATAATAATTCTAGTCATCATAATCTGTTATTTGTGAATAAAAAGATTTGATTTTTTTAATGCTTTGTTGTTTATTTTTATCAATTTTTTACTTACAAAGAAAAAAAAAATTTTGAAATCGCTATTGTGCCCTGATTTTTAGGAAATTTTTGCCTGCCCCCTATCTTCAGCTAAATTTATCCCTGGATATGATATTTAAAAGAAATAAAAGGTTTATTTAAAATTGTGTTTAATTATTTTCAATACTCTAAGCACTTCATTCTTAACCACTTCAAAGTCAAGGGTCAATCGTTATCTATCCTCCTTATCCCCTTAATCTTCATTTGCTACCATCTCTTTCATTCATATCACATGTTTCATTCATCATTATCATTTTAACAGTAAACCTCTACCTTGAGTAGCTCTCAGCCTTTATATAAAACCAAAGTAAATCTTTTCTATTGCTTTCAGCTATTTAAGGATATGTTTGAAGAACATTCTATTAAAAAAATAATTTCACTGAAGTTATGTTAATTTCTTTCCAGAATTCATTTTTGCTGTTTACTTAGGTACCTCCACGAAATCGCTAAAAAAAGAGCATAGCTTGATGAAAAAGACGCCAACCTTGGCAAAAACAAAATTTTATTGTCTAAATGCTTATGTTATTATTAAGAGGAAAGACCAAAGTGTTTTTTTAATTATTTTTAAAAAATTTTCCTTCTTTTTAGAACATTCTAAATTTTGATTAAAAAAACCTTGTTTCTATTTGTATCAGCGGAACTAGTAAATAACATAGACAATTTTTTTTTTTTTTTTGGTATGACACACATTAATTTGAAAAATCGTGCAAAAAATAAAATAATTATCGGATGTTAATGAAACTTTCAGGAACTATTCACAGATGATCGAAATTATTATAAATATTTTTTTTTTTTATGAAAGTCATGGTAGAAATATTTTTTAAAAAAATATTTATTACCCCCCATAACTAATTTTATGAAAACGCTAGAAATTGATCGCATCGGTTTTAGTGATTACAATAATTAAAAGCACAGGGCTTTGAGGAATGCAAATCATGTTTTTTTGTTTTAATTGGATACGCAGTACCTGAAAATCAGCTCTGAATTGTAACATACAAAACTCAATAAAACAAAGATATTATTTAATTTCAAATGCTTTTATTTGCTTTTATTTGCTTTTATTTGCTTTTATTTGCTTTTATGAATATGGACAATATTTTCTGAAAGCAAAAAAAATTTTTCGATGAAAAATGAATTTTTAATACAATTATTTGTTATTTCATTAATTATAATAGATTTTACATTTAAGTTGTTAAAATATTATAAAATTAGTTAAAAGCCGCATCGGCTTTCATAAGTGTCCTTATGAGATAGATCTTTTTTAGTTTTTGTAAATTGTATCATTTTGACTAATCAGAAGATCCCCAGTAATTAAGAAATGTAATTTTGTGTTTATAATCGAGCTGTAATTATAAAATACGGAAGACCAACCAGAATATAATTAAGTTGCGTTATTTGAGTTAAGCATTGTTCTCCGCTGTTAAGGCCTTTACTTTTGCGAAAAACACGTGTGGAGAAGTTAATTTGATTTTTCAATTTCAACTGAGAAGGGTACCTACAAGTATCAGTATCATCTTATGAAATTTATATGATCTTATTTTTATATTAATCTCAGTTATGACATTTTTCCATAAATGAAATATCAAAATTAATAATAAAATGAATGCAAATACAAATAACAGTAAAATGTAATAAATGTACATAAAATTATAGTATTTTATGTACAATTCTGATAAAATTTCATAAGAAAGGTACCTATAAATTAATTAGATACCTTTCTTAAGAAATTTAATTTAATGTCACTCTTAACAGTTTTATTTTAATTTCTTTACAATATATTTCCCATAAAGCATCATAAACGTAAAGGTGAAAGCTAAGTACAAAAAAAAAACAAAAAAAAAAAATTAGACCGCTGAAAGTTTTTCGTTAAAAATAACGGGTAAATAATTTGTTCACTTAAATGTAAATTATTTCACTTTTCTCCTTCCGTAGAACAAATTATCCTCATGGAATTCGTAAATATATCATTCATCACATGTCAAGAGACGCGAAAGTTTATGACCTGCTTTGTTTTATTTTCAAATTACATCTTTTTGGCACAAAAGCTAAGTTAAGTTTGGTTCAAAATATTTTAAATAAACATTATAATTTCTGATTTTCTTAAAATAAGTTTTGAAAAAAATAATTGATATTTAAAAAAATTTCAAAGTCAGATTTCCATTTTTTTTTAAAAAAAAAAAAAAATGGTCAATTTTGCTGACAAAAAAAAAAACTAGATTTTTAACGAAAATTTCGGACGTGCTAGGAACGATTAAAAAATGGAAAAAAAATACCCCCAAAAATACTTTGACCTTTCCTCTTAATAATAACATAAACATTTAGACGATAAAATTTTGTTTTCGTCAAGTTTGGCGTCTTTTTCATCATGCTATGCTTTTTTTTAGCGATCTCGTGGAGATACCTATGTTAACCTTTATTTGTTTCTTTTGAAAATCAAATTTATCAAATTTTATTCTCAAAGTTTACTATTTTGTTACTCCAGATACACCACCAATTTTGTGGTACCTTTGATTTGAGGTTCATGCCATCCATTTAGCCAGACCAAGAGAAATTGCATAATAAGTCGATAATACACCTATGACCTAATAATTATGCATATCTTGTATTTCTACAGCATCAGCTGCCAGAAACTTAAACTATAATTAAATACAATGCCATCTGTGGCTGCTCGATGAATTAGTTTGGTAATTGCAGGAAATTCAAGTGTTTGTCCATAATTATGTTCACATTAAACGAGATGCTGGCCTATTAATTGTCAATAAAAAAAAAAAAAAAAAGTGTTGCACCTGTATAGAAAAACAACTTTCTTACCTTCAGCAAATTAATGTCTGAAAATACTAGGTAAAGTTACACAAGATTGTTTTAGTGGCAAGGGACCAGATCAGGTTTCTTGGTAGCTAATTTATGTTAGAGGCAAGATGGCATCTATAGTTAATGAGTTTTCTTGTACTCTTGTAATGACATTCAAATGAGAAGAACAGAAAATCTTTTTTTTTCTCCCCAACCAAGCATTTTCCTTACAGTACAAACATTTGACACAAATTCTCACTACTTGTTATTTATTTGTTCTTTTACATTAAAAATAAAAATAAAATAAAAGATTTTAAAAAATGATTTCAAGTTTTCACCAAAAGTATTTATACTGCATTTCATTTATAACGTAGAAAAGGCCTCCAAAAACCACCCTGTATCTTATACCCTAATAGTTGAGTTTGAGTCATCCCTGGGGTAGAGGATACGAATACTAAAACAAGCATATTTGACACATTTGAACCCTGAGGAATTATTAATGTATGTTATATAGCAAGAAGTATTTTTTTTCTTCCATATAAATAGTCTAAAAGATCTCCAATATTACCAAAAGTTTTGTTTTTTAAAAGCATTTGTCATTTAATCAAGTATTGACATAAAAGTCTTTTGTTTTTTTACCCCAAATAAGCAATCTTGAATGAGATTAAAAATTAAATAGGATTTAAATTAAACTATAGAATTGAAAAGATCATTTAAAAAACTAAAAAATTAATGAATGGCTGGACTGCCTGCTGGGCAATCTTCTGTGAAAGGTTGTTGACCTTTGGATGTGATTGCAATGGCTGTGGTGGCACTGGTTATGCTGCTGCTGCTGCTACTACTGCTGCTGCTGCTCAGGAGATGTGGTTGTGTTTGCTGTGATTGTCCTGTTTGAGATGTGTGCTCCGAGAACACTGCTGTGGGTTGAAAGAAAGGCTGTTGAAAAAAAAGTAAATCCTTCCCGAAATCCTGCTGCACTTTTAACTGTGCTTGAAAAGCAACACCAGGCTTTAATTTTTAAACCCCATTTTGTTTGCAATTCTTATTTTGTTATAATTTGTTTTAATTTTTGGTTTTTTTGTCCATAACAAGAACCTGCAGATTTTCTGAAAATAAAGATCTCTATGTTTGAAAGTTTGTTTTGGTTTTTTTTTTTGGCTTTTTATGGTAAAAAGACACAATGAGACAAAAGAAAAACAAGGGTTAAATACAAAGAAATAAAGAAAAAAAGAGAAATTAGAAACAAAAAAAGAGATAAAAACAAGCAATCTTATTTAAAATTTTTTAAAAAAAAAAAAAAAAATTTTTTTAATTTTAGAATTTTTTGATGCATTTTTTGTTAATTGAAAGTTTCTTGTGCAATAACAATCACTGTCCTTCCAACAAGAGCCCTGTCAATTGCTTCTTGTACCAAATGTTCACTCTCAGCATCCAAGGCACTTGTTGCCTGTAAGATTAGCGTTTATTCATTTTCTAATCATCTTCATTACTTAATACAGAGAAGCAAATAGAAACAAAAATATCAAAACCCCATTTCCTTTTGGTCTGTCTCATCATCTTTGTTTTTATCGAAACCATTGGAGCTTCAAGAATGGTTGTGATAAAAACATCTCTTGTTTGAATCTCTAAAATATCCAGATGTGATATGTAAACATAGGATTGCCAACCATCGCACAAATGCAGGATTCTCCCACATTTTGATACTGAAGGCTGTGTCCTGCATCAGTTAATGCTCAACACATTTTTGTTGAACATTTTGAGAATCATCAACTTAAAATTATGCATAAATTCAGTTTTTTTTTGTTTGTTTTTTTTAAATACAAATTTGTTTTTTTCTGAATGTCTGTGCCAATTTTGTCTGAGGTTTTATTCCAAAGAATACATACATTTTCTTTGCTTACATTTCATATACAAAAATAAAAGTTAGCAGATATGGGCTTCAAGAGATTCAAACAAGAGATGTCTGAAGAAAAAGTAAGTGAATCTTGCTTGATTGTGAAAGAATTCCATGGCTGAGAGGTTGATATTCTTTATGTAAAACAAACACAGATTGATGCAAAAGTGGTTTGTGTTAATACATGCATGCATGCATATATACAATTTAAAAAATATATTGTAAAGATATCTTAATCAGAATTGTTCTATGTACTTTGTAGTTATCAAAGTTTTTAATCACATTGCATTTCAGATATCCTGTTGATGAAAGAGATATTGTTAAATGAACCACTAACATTTCCAAAACAGTGAATTGGAAGAGATGACACAATTCCCTGGCCACTTCATTCAGCAGATATCACTCCCCTGGGCTTCTTTCTATGGAGTCATGTTAAAGATATTATGTATTGAACAAAGATATGGGACATCACTGATGCCATTGTTTTTTGATGAGGCTATGCTACAGCAAACATGGCAAGAAATAGAGTACTGTCTTGATGTGCCTTGTGCAACTAATTGTGCCCATATAGAGGTAGATTAAATTAGTTTTAAGAAACTTCCATATCTAAAAAATTTTTAACAATTTGTACAATATATATATATATATATATATATATATATATATATATATATATATACACACACACAAATAAATTATGACCAGAATAACAAAGAGGCAAAATTATGAGTATTTTTGTACATTACAGATTCATACACTAAAGGCAGAAAGTTTGACGTTACTCTGCATTTCTTTAAAATGAAATATTTTTGTATTTTTTTTTTAAAGTAAAAAAAATAAAATTTCAGTATCTATAGTGTTTTTGTTTTTTAAGTCTTTCTCCTGGCTTCTGTTACTCCCCAAAAAAATTTGGATTCATTTTGCTAAATTATGAAGATTTTGTACGAGAAACATTATATTTTGTTTTCACCAGTCAGTAAACATTTTTTTTTTGAGATTACCAAGATTTTCAGCTAAGTTAAATGTTAATACAGATTAATGTTGTGAACAACACATGTAGATCTCTGTTTAAAAAAAAGAAAAAAAAAAAAAAGAAAAGAAAAAAAAGATTCTGACAGTATTTTGATGTATTTTTGTATTAATTTTTTTAAATTTGAAGTAACTTGCACAAAATAACAGAATCAAAGCTGCTAATCATTGAGATGGAGGGCACAAACTTAAATTTTATTAAAAGAAGGCTACTTTCAAAGACAAATTGCCATGAAATTGAAGATTTCTGGAATATAGGGTGCAATTACAAAGGCAATTAGAAACTGGTGCAAATGTTGACAGAAAAAGAGTCAAAGCATCAAAAGTGAAAACTGCTGTTGAAGATAAATACTTGATTATTAAGAGCAAAAGAAATAGAAGGAAAACTTCTCCAGAGCTGACAGTTAAACTTAATTCCTCCTGACAGCAACCAACTGTTGCTCTCAACTGAAAAATCATAACCATCAAGAAACTGCTGAAGTAGCATTGTTATTGACAAAGAAGTATAAACTGAACATTGAAAGAGAGGAATAATGTATTGTGAAGAGATGAGTTCAAATTTGAAGTTTTTGGTAGTAAGAGGAGAGTGAGAAGACTGAATGATGAATGCATGGTTTCAAAAGTTAAGCATGGTGATGGATCTGTTATGGTGTGTTTTTGGAGTGTGAGGGCTGGAGATTTCATTCAGGTCAAGGGAATCAGGAAAAAAAAGAAAAAGAACAACAATATCATTCGATTTTGCAAAGACATGTTATAACATCTGGTTTATATATAATTAGAAAAAAAAAATTCACCTTCCAACAAGACACAATCTAAAACACTCTTCTGCTCTTCTAGAGTCAAAATTACTTCAAACAAAAATAAAAGGGAACAAAATTTTGACCTCTTTCCCATTGAATTATTATGAGATGAATTGGATAGAAAAGTTTGAAGAGAATAACCAAAAAGTGAGAGTGAGTTTTTTCAGTGCTTGAAGAATGTTTAGGAATTTCTGCCGTTTTTTTTTTTTCTTTCAAAAACTGTTGTAAAGAATGCCAAGAATTTGTAAAGCATTAATTAAGGCAGGTGGTGGTTTTATTGATGAAAACAAAATATGATGCTGTTTTATGAGAATTTTTATAGTTAACTGCTTATTTTTGCCCAAATAAAACCAAATACTATATAGTTACTGAAATTTTATCTTTTACTTTAAAATAAAATACAAAAATATCACATTTTAAGGTATTTTTTAAACAAATGCAAGGTGGCCCCAAATTTTTTTGCCTGTGGTGTGTGTGTGCATATATATGCATATATATATATATATATATATATATATATATATATATATATGTGTGTGTGTGAGTGTGTGTGTATGTATGTCCATATCAACATGATAAATGAAGTCTGATGAAGTCCTGAGGAACGAAACACATAAGTAAAATTTTTTCTTTTGGCATACAATTTCCCCAATACTGTTTCCCCCCCTCTCTCATATATATATATATATATATATATATATATATATATATATATATAAATAAATAAAAAGAAAAAACAGTAAGATATATAATCCGGTGTTCTTATAGATATTTTATTTTTACAAAATAGTGCTCAATGTAAATTTACAGAGCATTAATATTATAAATTAATTGATTTAAAATATGTTTTTTTTTCCACTACACAGTTCTAACCATGTTTCAAAATGGAAGCTAAAAGCTTGTTTGGCAGCTTGCAAATATATATATATATATATATATATATATATATAAAAAGGTTAAATTGGGGAAATTACATTTCTATAATTTTATATCCTTTTCAAATATGTTATAAATATCATTTAAGTAACTTTGAACTGCCTAATATAGAATGCTTCCCTAGGATTTTAAAGACTTACATATTTTTCTTGAAAATTTTGTTTGTTCTATAGAATATCTATCTTTACTTTCATAAATTTGTCTTTAAGAAAGATATATTATTAATTCAAGTTCAAATACAAGTCAAATGACAAATTCTTAACAGTTTTATATTTGGGAAATAAAGTAAAACGTCATACCTCATCTAATAAAAGTAATGATGGATCCATGATGAGGGCCCTGGCAATGGCAATTCTCTGTTTTTGGCCACCGGAGAGTTGAACCCCTCGTTCACCTACCATCGTTTCATAGCCTTCTTCAAATGACAAGATAAAATCATGAGCATTGGCTTGTTTGGCAGCTTGCATAATCTGCATTTAAAAAAAAAAAAATAAAAAATAATATGTAATATGCATTTTGAGTAAAATCTAAAAATCTCTTCATTTTTTGTCCAACTGAGTGTAATAATTGATAGAAAGCTATTAACAAAGTATAGCAACATATAGTATTAGCCAGATTTAGGTCTTAAGAGGTCCCTGGGCTAATAGAATTTGGGAGCCCCATTGAATTTAAAAGACCTACACCAACTAGAGGGACCCAATTACTCTAAATTGTTTCAAATTAGTTCAAAGGAGCTCTATTAAGAAAATGGGAGAAGAGAGAACGTCACTTCACTTATCCTGAATATTAAAAAAAGCACATACGACAAAAAACAATTACCTTATGAAATTTGGAAGGTACAAACATTTATTATACAGATATAAAACAATATAGCAAAGTACAAATTTTTACAGAAAAAAAGCTTGCACAAAAATTTCCTTTCATGCACCTTATTAAAGACAAGGCAAGATAACATAACAGAATTATAGAAATAATTGGCTCTAAAAAGATTCACAATACAAATTTTTTCAAATCATGAAAGAAAAAACAATTGAGAAGGTGATATGAAAACCATTAAAATTACCTAAAAAAAAAAAAAAAAAAAAAAAAAAAAAAGGTGCCCCCCACCTCATAGATAAATGTAAAACCTATATGTATTTCCCCTCAAGAGTCTCAGGGAGGTTTTGAGATATTTTTGTAATGGGGTTCCATTTTCTTCCTGCAGGCCTGTCTTGTGGCTTTTGCTGTGAGAGTCTCTGGGAAGTTTTACATTATTGTGAAATGTCTTTCATTGGCATAACTTTTAAGAATGCTGAAACCTTTCTGCCCTTTGCTTTTCTGGCAACTTTCCCATGAGGAAGCCTAAAAAATTTCCACAGCCAGCTTTGCCTGCTTCATATCTGACATCTAAGGCCTCTGCCAACCAACTTTGGTTGGATGTGACATCTAATCACTTCTGCTACAGCCTGCAGGCTCCATACCTTTTGTCATTCATCTGATGAACCATCTTAAATATCCTTGGGAGTGAACAAATGAGCTTTCACTTTAAATTTATGAGGGGACAAGCCACCCTTTTCATTGGACAAAAAATATGAGAGTAATATATTTTTTACAAATTTGAAAAACAAACTCCCAACAGTCCACCATGACAGTTATTTTTTTAAAGCAAACTCCCACAAGCAAGTGTAAAAAGCAAACTCACTATTTAACATTTATTTACTCACACTTTTTAATTATTTTGTATTATTTTATACTAGTAACTAATAAAAAAATATATATATAACATTAAATATGAAAATAAACAAATCTCTGTTCTTATTTTTATCAGAGGCCCCAAGACTTAGTCCTTAGGGTTCCTTCTAGTCTTGGGTCCTTGAGGCTACAGCACAATGTAGACTATATATAAATCCAGTACTGCACATATATTAGAGTTTATCAAGAGAAAGATTTTTTTGTTTTTGCAGACCTTTATGCCCAAACTTATATTATGTACAAATCTAAAGGCTATCTATGTCTCCATAATCTTATTAGGATATATCAAAAGTAATTTGAGATAAAACTAATGATTTCTCAGAACAATGTAAAGGTTTAGACTGTGAATGCGTGTGTGTGTGTGTGTGTGTGTGTGTTTTAAACTATGCTATATTTATTTATATTTAAAAATGCTTGATATATTAGATCAAGCATACGTAAATATAAAAGTGGACACTGAGGATAACACTAAGCAGTAGCAGTGTTTCATGCTTCGAGGCCATCTTCTGTTCTGAAGAATGTTTTGAAGCAGACTGTCACCATTTGTTGACCTTCATATCCACTTATGTGTGTGTGTGTGTGTGTGCAATCCAAACCTTTATATTGTTCTGAAAAGAACATTTTTTTTTTTTCAGCTCTTTACTCAAAGCTTATTTCTTGTACACATTTAAAGCCTATCAATGACTACTACATTAGTATAAAATTCTATGACTATTCAGCTGTACCTATGATTGTAGACTAATATTTTTTTAGTAACCATCATCTTCATTACTGACCACTGAAAATCCCTTTATTCCTGATTTTTCATCTTTTTATAATGCACAATATTTCCTGATCAGAAATTGTAGTGATACTAGCAAATTAGTATGCATAATTTGCATAAGCACAAGTGAACACTCATATAAGTGGTCACTGAGAATAACGAGGCAGTAGTAAGAGTTTAGCGGCTGATTAGTGCTAACCTCTACCTCACAACGATGGCGTCACCGATAGGATATCAATTGTCTCTGGAAGATCCAGATTTCGTGGATACATGGATTCGTTGTTTCTTTGCCACTGCGAGAACAAAAAAGTTGAAAGACAGCAAGGAAAAGGGAGGCGAAAATGAAATCACGGATTTATTTTTGGCTACAGCTGGATGCGAGACGATAATGAAAGTCTCCACCATGGCATATCCCTTAAATTTGGAAGACTTGACTTTCGAAAAAATAAGTCAGATTATAAGAAGAAATATGAGACCCAAGAAAAGGCTGGTAGTGGCAGAAAGAACGAAATTCATGTCGATGAAACAGGAAATTGACGAACCAATTATAAAATATCTACACCATCTACGAAATGCAAGTAGATATTGTGAATTTGAAAAACTTGGACAAGATGAACAGACTATTGAAGAGGACTTAATTCAATTAAGATTAATTGAAGGTATGTGCAATGCATCACACTGATATAAAATAATGGAACAATTACAAATAGGAAATATGTCTTTAAATACATGTATTGACTTTATTCAGCAACAAGAACTAATACAGAAATACAACCATCATAAAAGTCAACCCAGCGAACAAATATTCGCTGATACGTTAAAGAAGATAAAAAAGTGTTCGTATTGTGGACATGAACACGAAATAAAAAAGGAAAAGTGTCAAGCATTTGGAAAAACTTGTAATAATTGCTTAAAAAAGAACCACTTTCAAACAGTGTGTAAAGTAAAAAAGAAAAACATTGAAAGAATTGAAGAAAACGACACCAATAGGGGAGTTTTTACATTAAAAAATAAGAGTATAAAAAAATTGAACATAAGAAAAAAGACATTATAATAAAGGTCAAAATTAATAACTGCAATTTCTAGATATGCAAATGGATACTGGGAGTGAAGTAACACTCATACCAAAAAATTTTTGGGAACGCATAGGTAAGCCACCTTTACGAAAGAGCAGTTTACAACTTTGCCAATTTGATGGGTCGGTTATAAAAACATTAGGATACTTTGAAGGTTCCTTAGAGTTAAAAGACAAATTTGAAGTAGTACCTATAATTGTTACAAGTTGTGAAAAGAACCACAGACTTATTGGAAACGACGTGCTTAACATAAATTCTACCAATTAATGAAATAAAAATGGAAAAAACTGGAAAGTTAAGCTATGAAGCAAGTTTAAAAGTAAAAGAAAATGTTTCCCCCTCTTATTATGAGGCACGAAAATTACCAGTACGTTTATTGCCATTAGTAGTGATAAAACTACATAAATTAGTAGAACAAGACCTTCTTCAACATGTTCCGCCTGGAGGTAGCAAATGGGCATCACCCATTGTAGTGTTGAGGAAAACAGATGGTGATTTACGTATTTGTGGAGATTACAAAATAGGAGTAAATCACAAGATATGCTCGGATTCATATCCCATACCCAATGTTGAACTTGCATGACATGCACTGGCAGGAATGACCACAAAAAATAGATTTAAAAAACGGCATACCACCAAATACCAATAGACAAGAACTTCAAAGAAGTAACCACGATAAATACGCCAATAGGGTTACTAAGATGGAAAAGGATGCCATATGGAATAAAAACCATAAGCGCCATATTTCAAAGGGCCATTGAACAGGTTTTAGAAAAATGTAAAAAAATTTGTTACCAAGACGACATATGCATAGGAGCTACTAATGAAAAGGAATTAAAAGAGAAAACTGACTTAATCTTGAATAGATTAAGAAATGATGGAATGACGATAAATGAGAAAAAATGCATAAGCAATTCTAACAAAATATTTTTTTAGGTTATTCCATTTCAAAAGAGGGTATATCACCAGACCAAGCCTTGATAGAAAAAATACTAAAAGTAGCTACACCTACAAATAAAAAAAAAAAAAGGAGTCTTTTTTGGGATTGGTAAATTTTTATAGGCGATACTTACCAAAATACACGGACTTGACAGAACCATTTTCAAATTTAAGAAAAAAGAATATGGAATTTATGTGATCAGACGAACAGCAAAAAGCTTTTGAAAGATTAAAAGAAATTATGTCAAAGAAACCTGTAGTGAAAATGTTTGATCCAAAAAAGGACATAACGCTCACTACAGATGCAAGTGAACATTCAATATCAGGAATATTATCACAAGAAGGACATCCGATAATGTATTTATTGAGAAGATTAACGAATACTGAATTCAATTACTCGAACATAGAGAAAGAAGCATTGGCTATCGTGTGGACAACTACTAGAGCCCGACAATTTTTTATTGGAAAAAAATTTCTGTTAAGAAGTGATCATAGACCATTATTTATATTTAACCCAAGGAAAGAATTACCCAAAGTCACGACATCAAGGATTCTACAATGGGCGATAAGATTGATGGCATTTGACTTTGATATAGAATATGTCAAAGGAAATTCAATTCCACATGTGGATGCACTATCAAGATTGAGGTTCTACAAGGAGTCAAAAGATAAAACAGAGGAAGAATTTGAAGATTCATTCCTACATTTGATAGAGACTGTTTTTGTCTTTAGATAGAATGGCTGTGGAAACAAGATATGATCAGGTGCTAAGTAGGATAGTATCGAGAATAAGAAAAAACTCCTGGGGAAATTGTTCTAGGGCGGAAAGTCCCTATAAAAAAATAAGACACAAATTAACAATAGAACATGGAGTGATTTGTAATGGGGCACTGGTAGTTCCCCCAGAAACACAAAGAAAACCGATAATAGAAAGTGTACATAATGATATACACTGTGGAGTAGCGGCCACACAAAAAAGGATAAAACTAGAAGCTTGGTGGCCGGGATATTCAAGAGATGTCGAGGAATATGTAAAAAGGTGCAAAAAAAATGTAAAGAATTAAGAAACTTTACACAAAACAAATTACATTCTTGGCCCAAAGAAGTGGAGCAATGGAGTCGTGAGCATATGGATCATGCATACATTAATGGAGTGGGACTTTTATTAATACTAGTAGACTCTTTTTCAGGTTGGCCTGAAATAATCCAGGTTACAAACAAGAAAAGTTTGTACGATAAAGCAGATTCTAAGAGTCATATTTTCCAGAAATGGCGTACCAAAAACCTTGGTATCTGATAATGCACCAGAATTTTGTGATGAAGAACTTAATGTATGGTTAGAAAAAATAGGGTGTAAACCATATAAGACACCTCCATATCACCCTCAATCGAACGGATTAGCAGAAAGAATGGTGCAGACCGTAAAAAAGGGACTAAAAGCATGCTCTCAGCAAAAAGAAAAAGTAGAAGTTTTTCTACTGAGGCTGCTTTTAAGTTATTGTATGATACCACATACGGGAAAACTAGAAAGCACATCAGCTTTAATGGGAAGACAGATTAGAGCTCCTCTAACGATGTCGTATTCTACAAATGAAAAAATGTGGTACAAAAAGAACAAAGATGCAGATCCGGAAAGGGCAGAATTTATCATGCAAAAAGGCCACAATACAGCTATAATAAATAGAGAAAATAACAATAGTGTATTAGCCCATGCAGACCAAATAAGGACCCAGGGTGAAGAGGAAGAGCAAAACGATGAAGAAATGTCTTCAATTCCGTTTGATAACGAGTTGGTAGAACAACCATTACAGAAGGAAACTTCAGAAGATGAAATAATGCAGGATCAAGAGGGCCAGAATGAGTCTGAAAGTTCAGACAAAGACCAGATAATGCAAGAAAACACATGACAACAGCCTAGCGCAGGACAGATCTAGGTCTCCCAGGGAAAGAAATACGGGAGAGAGAGAAGTAGAGCAAAGTGATGAAAATAACATCAGAAGGAGTACAAGATCTACGAATGGAATAAAACCCTTACGTTTCAGGGAGATGTAGTGATACTAGCAAATCAGTATGCATAATTTGCATAAGCACAAGTGAACACTCATATAAATGGTCACTGAGAATAACGAGGCAGTAGTAAGAGTTTAGCGGCTTATTAGTGCTAACCTCTACCTCACAACAGAAATAAAATTAAATGTTTATATATCTCATAATATCACATGGAGAATTTATTAAATAAAAATATCTCGAAGACATTTAATTGAACTTAGACAACTATCAGAATGCATTGAGATTGGTTTGTGTATATTTTTTTTTTTATCTAAATTAAGACCATCAATCATTATCATAACAAAACGTAAGGTCCTATTTTTACATGTTCTTATGGCAGGATTCAAATGATCTTCCCAAATAATTTTTCTCCAACTACCCCACTTTACCATGCTGCCACCATCCTTTGTTGGACATTCTGGAATGTTCTATTTCTAAAAAGTAAGAAATCATAAAAGAGACCTACTTCTTCCAAAGTAGAATCTCGTCCATATGTTATGTTGTCTTTGATTGAACAGCCAAATAAGACTGGTTCTTGTCCCACAAGAGCAATCTGTTTCCGGAACCAAGAAGGATTCAGAGTTTTGATGTCAAAGCCACCTTAAAATAAATAGAAAATAAAATAAAAATATAAAAAATGTGAAAAGCTTTGTTTATTTTCAGAGTTTTCCCTCTCTCTTCCTTCCATTAACAAAATACTTGAAATTTTTTAAGCAAATATAATTGATGCATTTTATTTTAATGAAAATTAAAAAGAACCCAATGAGAATGTATAGTAGAAAATGATGTACAAAAAAAAAAAAAAAAAAATTTAGTGCACCAGTCTAAATGAATTGTAAAATGACAAGGTGACCTTAGACAATTCAAGAAAACTATTGAACAGTTCCCTGCAGAATAAATACTGATGGGTAAACTATATATATTTAATATATAAAGCTACAATTTTACATCTCCATTCAAAACCATGATAATTAAAATTATGATAGCAAATAAATACAGTTTTATAATCTATCCTACCAGCATATGTCTTACATCATGCCCAACTTAGTGGTTCTCGTTTAATAACAAGAACTCATTTTTGTTATTTATTTCCAATATGGATTTTTGGGATCTTTTTAAATAAGCTACTATTTTTATAATTGTTCACTTATTTAAATAAAGTCATTCTCTGTCCAGAATAGAGTAACCACCTTAGCATTTAGATCACAGTTTGGAAATAAAGGGAAGTAAGCAGTATTGACATTTTTAATAGTATATTTTCGTCGTCTAACAAATTATTAAATTATTATACTTTTTTGAGTCATAAATAATTTCCGTTTTGGTTTATCAACTTTATTCTTCCAATTATTACAATTAGTTCCCAAAAACAGTAATTACTCATGACTCAACCTAATATTATTATATTCTATGTTTAAAATAAACAACAATCAAAATATTTAAACCTATTGAATTACTTTAAGACAATTTCACAGACCATCTCCTAAGTAAATCATTTATATAAAAGAAATGACTGCAAAGTGCAACAAAGATAATCATCATGGAACAATTTTAACCTGACTCGAACATTATGAACAGATACAGAAAATGTAAACAGAATATCTTCCCGATTTTAAGGTCAAAAGGTGATACTGCCCTCTGACCCCAAAGATTCATATATTGGCCTTCAAAAAAAAAAAAAAAAAAAAAAAAAAAAAATTTGTGACTAATGATGTCTAATGATATTCCAGTTGATCACTACTTCTGGTTAATATAAATTTTAAGTATTTCTTAGATAAGGCCAACTACATCACAAGGATATATTTCTTAAGCGCTTAGTGAAAATCATTCTAAATTGACTAGGCAATCAAGACAGTCATTAGTGTACTAATTACAGTGATTGGTGTACTACTGCAAAAGCTCCTACTTAATACAGATTGCAGAAAAACAACTTTACTTATAATCACTTTCCTATTTATTATACAATGATCAAACCACTTCAATTTGGAAATACTTACCTAGAAATATTTTCCCACTCGGTGGGTCATAAAAACGTTCTATGAGACTGACAATTGTTGATTTGCCTCCACCGGATGGTCCAACAAGAGCAATCACTTTGCCAGTATCAACCCTAAAGGACACACCCTGAAAAATGATATTTTAAATTCAAGTGAGCCTGAATTAAGATAAAATTTACAGGAATATATCAGTAAAAGTTTGAAGCATGTAGGATAATTTATCATTTACTCTCTGCATCCAGGAATATTCCAGGAGTATTGAAAAATAAGATATTTTCAGTGTTGAATAGATATTTCTGCAATTAAAATAAATTTATTACCTATGGAGTGTATCTATATCAATTATAATGTGCAAATGGAGCCAATACATCTGGTTTTCTTATTCTCAATTACTTTTGCTATCTGTGGTCCATGGTAAAAGTCATTGATCACATATTCCTATCATTGACTATTATTACTATAACATTTTTTTAGTTTGTGATAGAGAAACAATGAATGAATGACAGAAGTAGTCAAGTTAAAGGAAGTCCTTTTACTTCCACTTAAAACATAAGTACCCTCTTCTGTTTTTAGTCTTGTTCATTACAAGTGCAAGGGTAGGTGAGGAAGGGAAAAAAATGATTTTTTTTATATCCCTTACTCTAGGCAACAGTCCTCAGCTGGACTCATATTTGCAATATTGACTTAAAAAAAAAAAAAAAAAAAAAAACTTCAGTCATACAAAGAAGCAGAATAGTATGGATTAAATTAATATGAGTAAATTTTGGCTGAGAATCCAATGGATGAGAATCAGATGGAATGGTAAATATAAAAGAATTTTGAAAAGTTTTATTTTGACATGTTTCTGCCAATGGATTGGTTTCAACAGAAAAAAGAAACCTATTTTAACAAAATTGTACTAATGTAGATTTTGTTGAAATAAAATAATTATTTTTTCTGATGAAGCCAATCAATTTGTGAAACATTAAAAGAAAAGTTAATCCAAATCATCTTATATATTCACCATTAATTCACATCTAAACAGAAGTAAAAAAAATTATAGACAGCGCTTCTACCCCAATAACTCAAAGCAGTGCCTATATAAGTTTTTGTTGGGTGTGGCTGAATGGAATTCTTATAGATCTGCAATATGTCCCCATGCATGCTCAATGGGATTTAAATCTGGGGACATCCAGAGAGAGCAATGAAGTACCTGGAAGTCAACTGAATATTGCACATGATGGTGTCATTGCATCATCCTATTGGAACAAGCAATCCTTATTATTATGTTGCAAACAAAAAAGCTCCGTAAAAAAATCTGTGTATGTCAAGCTTGCTAAGAGAGACTCCAGTTTCCTTTGTGGTCCTTTCAAACTCCCATAGAACATATGTCATACCATTACAGAGCTTCCACAACACCCAGCCGAGAGGTTGGATTCATTGTGGAGTAGGTGTTTTGCCAGGGCAATATATGATTTGGAATTCAAAGTTTTTCCTTCTCTTAAACTGGTTACCCTCACACATACACAGATGTGTGTGTATATATATATATATATACACACACATACACAGATGTGTGTGTGTGTGTGTGTGTGTGTGTGTGTATATATATATATATATATATACACTTAAACTTTGCTAAAATCCAAACCTTTCCACTACCACTGTTTTATCTGCAAACTGTCAGATAGTAAAAGTTAGGCCTTTTTTTTTTTTTTTTCTCTTTTAAAAAAAATCTTTTTCTGTCTGATGATCTTCAAGGGAAACTGCAGCAGCAGAATTTTTTTTATCCATTATTTTTTTATTTTATTTTTAAAAATGTGTGTGCATGTGTGTATTGCATGCATACATGCATGCATACACTATGGAAAAAAACTTGCACTAATGAAAAGTGCATATAAAAAATGAAAAATCAAGATATATAAGCAGTCAGTTGCTGATACCTCTGACAAGTGGACAGAGTGGTTCCTGGCGGATCTATCTACAAAACTGGAGTTAGGACACTGAAGGTAACATAAATTGGCTAAGTGTCAAAACTTTTATTTGGTATTAAATCTATATACATACATACACACACATACATACTTTATATATAATCTTGACCCAACTTTGTTGCGAAAATGTAAGTAAATTGTAATATTGAATACTATACTTACACGGTCAAAGTTCAAAACTGCCTACATTTTTGGAGCTAGGATTAGTGTAGGGTTGTGACATATATGTTGGATGACCTTTTTAATAGCTGACTAGCAAAAGTAAATAATTATCCAAACATCTGTCACAAACCTTTTACTTATAACATGGTCTACATGTTTTTTTTTTTTTTTTTTTTTTTTTTTTTACAATTTTTGAGAAAAATATGATTAAAAAAATTCAACATAAAAACCTTATCAGTTCAATTTAATTCAAGCTATTTAAATTAATTCTTGTTGCATACACACAAAGGATTTAGTATTAGCTACAATTTCAGGTATGTGCTGAGAGGGAGGATCTTGGGACATATTTACTACTGATATGTTGGGATAAGGTAAGTGGCAGGAGCTACTTCACTTACCTGGAGAACAAGAGCTTCTGGTCGGGATGCATAGCTAAATTTTACATCACAGAATTCAACACCTGCAAAATAATATTTTAATCATATAAATATAATTATTTCATAACAATATATTTCAAAACACCATTTAATAGTTGTTTTTATAAAGCTACAAAAAGTGTATTCATAAAATTTCAATATTTTAATATCTTCATCTGCTTAAAGTAATACAAAGAAAATTGCTAATGTGATAATTTTGGGGTCCTTTTCATAACAGTAACTGGCTGATAACATTAAACATATGATATAAAAATTGCTACAACTTACATTTACTGTTAACAACTTTATATTTTATATTCTAAAAAAAATTAAATTGCTCATTTTTAACTCATCTTAAATTAAATGTTTGGGAATGATTGATTTTGATAAACACCATTTTGTAACATTATCCAGAATTATAACAACATCCACTTTACATAAAATTGATTTACTGTGAAATTTTTTTTTTCCACTATTTACCATGTAAATTTCTATACAAGTGATTTTATAATAAAAATACATTAAAAAACATTCTTATCACAGAAATAAATTTATTTATAATTACAAAGTTAGCGTTGTCTGACACAAGGCCAAATATAGCAAAGGGATTGAATAAAGAGCCCATACTTCTACCAGACTAGCTTGTTAATTATCACTCAAAATCAAAAACTCCTAAATTATTTATTAAATACAATTTAGTATGGTACAAGGTTACATTAAAAGCTCAAACTAGAAAGGTCTTAGCAAGATGAGTTTTTTTTTAACCTGATGATAGAAATGGATTGGCTTTACTATGGAAATGAGATTTTCTTTATCATGAATTATTCTTGGGTCTTCAATAAAATTGGCATTTGGAATAAGTGGTGGTGGGGTACAAAATCTAATAAGTGGGAGGTTGGAATAAGTTGAAGAGCAGTTGAAAAAATCTGAGTTAGGATGATGAGAATTAGTCTAAAATTTAGTTTATGTGAATGAAGGAATGGTATGTAAACAAAGAGCAGATTATTTAAAAGGAGTTAAATAAATTCTATATCAATATTTATAGCACAAATGAAAAACCTTACAAAGCATGTTCCTAATTTCCTTTGTCAGTTATTCTTTGCTTTGGATCATCGTATGGTATTGTATACCACACGATGAAAAGTGAACAGATTGTGAAAAGGATTGAATAATGTCAAAGTTTCACATTCAAAATCTTTTCTCCGCTATATTATTTTTGTTTTTTTTTTATTACCCCAAGCAAGACAGTAAAGAGGACACTGGGTGTGGAAAAAATAGAAAACAAACTTTACTAAGGAGCAAAAACAAAAGATGAGTAATCATGAGGACAGTAGATAGTGAATGACATTGCATTTAAATTTTTGAAGTTGGCTGGAAAGTATGGAGCTGGAAGTGAGTTCCACAAGTAAAAAGTGTGAGAAAAGAAACTGTTAGCATAGAACGTATGCTAACCAACTCGACTGTAAATTGGTGAGACCTCATTGCCAGTCTAGTGCTGCACTTAAATTCATAAAAAGTCTAGGTACCATTGAAAAAGGCTCATCCAAGCATTTGCCATAAAAGTATTCATAGAAAAGGTACAGGGAGGCAACTTTAAGGCAGTGGGAAATTGACTGAAGCTGAGATGCCAGATCAACACCAATAAGATTGCTGATTCTTCTTTGGATTTTATCAAGTATCTCCAGATATATAGTATATTTAAATTATTTTTAAAACAACAAGGAAATGTTGCACAACTAAAAGATTATTTTCATATGTTAAAATTCAAATTAATTTTTAGAATTTAATGAATAAAATTTGGAGGAAGTCTTAGAATCTGTATCAAATCAGTTTTGCAATTGTAAATTATCATTTTCCTAGAATTTAAACTTTTTTCTAGAAAGCTTCCACAAAAATAAGCAATTGTAATCGAAATTTATTTAAATACACTGTAATGAAACAGACATCAGCAGCAAGAATACTGGTGATGTTAGCAGTGTGGGAGTATCCCACTTGTCTGCCAAAGAAGTTCTGCTAAAAACCACTAGATGGTATTGCCAAAGCAGTGTATAAGAAAAGGGACATAAAAGTCCAATTCTCTTTCTTCTCTTTTCACTCACAGGACATGAGACGTGTCTCATTCATCTCTAGGGGACCATTTGGTCTCCAATGGATTTCATGTCATAATGAACACAACACAATAATATGCTACAGACAAGGTCCTAATAATTTTACCAAGACAAAAAAGAACTCTTCTCAAAGTGTCCCTCACAATCTCTGTAAAGGAACTTTACACACTTCTATGTATGAAAAAAGGACATCACTACACACATCTTCATTCACCACCTTTTGTATTCTTTCCATTTAGTTTTGCTCAGACAATAGTTTCTTGTTAATTGTATTCAATTGTTTGTATATTCCTTTTTGCACTTTTATTTAAAGAAACTCCAAATACCTCCACTATCATACCAAATCAACAATATATCCTCACACCAGCAGCAGTTGCTTACTTCCCGCAACCACACCAACAGTAGAGCTCATTTTGTGAGTGCATTCACTGTACACACTTCCACTTTTTCTGTTTCCATAACCGAAAACCAATAAAGAAGAAAGTGACAATGACATTCTTTTTTTTTTTTTTAACAAGATACTATTTTTAGCTGGAACAACATCATCTCTTTCAACTTAAAAAAAATTAATATGTATTGTATTTGATGGCTTTTAAGACCCACCCACATTTATGTTTAATAATATTACAACATTATGGAGTTAGGTCAGTTACAGGTACTGCTAGCTATTTCAGGCCTTCCCAAATATTTTAAATTGTAACCCCACCCTTTATTAAAAGAAATTCGCCATGACCCCCTGCCACAAAAAAAAAAAAAAAAAAAAAAAAAAAAATTTACACCACCCATTTCTTTCTTTCTTTTTATGTGCCATGTCCTTTCAGAATGTAGGTGATCATGGCTCTCCACTTCCCCCCCCTTGTAGCTCTTTTGTGCCTTTGCCAACTCTCCCAGACCACCTTCTGTCATCCACTTGCTTAAGACCACCAGGTATGTCATGCGTCACTTTCCCTCTCTTTTTTCCCCTCTCTATTCGACCTGTGAGTATCAGATTCTCCAAGCCCTACTTTCTCATTACATGTCCCAGAAATTTCATCTGCCTCTTCCTTATGTTAAGTATAAGCTTCCTCCTTGTTTGCATCCTCTCTAAGACCTCATCATTGCTCACACACTCGATCCATGATATCCTTAGCATCCTTCAGTAGAACCACATCTCTGCTGCCTCCAGTCTCTTTTTCATCTTTGAGGAGACCGTCCAACATTCACTGCCACATAGGAGGACAGATGTCACATAGCAGCTCAGTACACTATTCTTTGTCACCAAAGAAATCCTCCTGTCTTGCAATACTCTGCCCAGCTTTTGAAATGCATCCTTGGATATCCCAATTGGTCTTCGGATCTCAGTGTTGCACCTACTGTTCTCTGTCAAAACACTTCCCAGATATTTAAACTTCTGCACATGCTTGATTTTAGTGTCCCCAAACTGAAAATCGCATTTCAGGCTCATCCTTTTACTGATGACCATGCATTCTTCATTCTGTCTTGTAGTTTATGGTTAGTCCTTTCATCTTCCTCTCCCTAACTACCATCTGTAGGAGGTTTTTTTTGTTCTTTTCCATGTCTGCTATCAGTCAGTACCGTGTCATCTGTGTATCTTATGTTGGTAAGGTTATGGCTGCCAATGATGAATCCCAGTTAGTAAAAGAAATTCAGGCCCATTTACTATCTGAGGGACTATGCACATTTCTGGCCAAAATCAACCATTAATGATTTTCACTATGGATATGTAAAACCTAATTGAGAAAACATCTTACAAAATTTTTATTCAAAAAACACCATTCTTGAAATAATGTCATCTTTAAAGAAGTGGGGGAGAGGTCTGGGGGTAAACTATGTATTTATTTTTCAGAGGAATTAAATGGTATAGATTTTTTTTTATTTGCAAAATTGGCAACCCAGAATAAAAGAAAATTATTCATATATTTAACAGAAAAGATAATTACATATTTAACAAAAATAATTGGGCATTTTTTATAACCATCTCACCTTAAGTAAAGTGATAACATCACTAAGATGCAAGGGGTTACTGAGGACGAAAAATAACCAAGTCAAGGAAACTGAAAAATTATACCGAGAAAAAAAAAAGGACAATAAAAAGAACAGGATTCAGAAAAAAAAAAAAAAAAAAAATATATATATATATATATATATATATATATATATATATATATATATATATATATAAAATACAACATTATCATAATATATTAGAGTTTTTTGGGGTTTTTTTTTTTAGGTATGATTATTAAATTTTAGATTTATGGATTCATTTCTATTTGAAAAGTACAATTTCAAGATTTTATTTTTTTTGCAGCAAAAATTCCAAGAACAATCAAATAATCCTAGAGTGAGGATTAACAAAAAAAAAAAAATTCTCAACTGCAATTCAATGACTTCCACTGAATTTTATAGGAGCTGCAACCCCTACTCTTAAGGAAGCTTGAACTAGTTGACCATATTTGGGATCATTGAATCACTGTGAACGATCCTTTCCTTAGCTGCATAGTATGTGCTTCACCAGGGCTACATACAGTTTTTGAATTCAGAGTTTTCCTTCTCTTAGACCGGTTGCTACCCAAGGCTATAGAACCTAGTCTGCCCTACTATTTATTCATAGCTAGGGAGAGAAGAATTGGATTCAGATCTTTCCCAAGGGTATTAACACATAAGTGAATGTACATCTGGATAATCATTAGCCAACCAGATATCTCAACTTTGGATTATGTTTTGAACCGGTTTTTAAGTATGTCCTTCTCAGATGTTTTCAAACCCCCTTCACCACTCATCAATGACATTTTAAAACATTGAGCAGACATTTGATAACTAAAACTAACAGCCTTCAATTTTGCTTGGGCAGACCCCAGTTTCCATACTGATGGCTGGCTCTCTGTCCAATAATTCAAAGATTCTCACTGATGATCCCACAGCCTGAAAATAGACAAATGAAAAAAAAAAAAAAAAAAAAAAAAATTTAAAAAGATGATGAGAGTATCTGTTTAAATTTCTGGAATGAGGAGTTATTTAATTATGACTAATGTCTTCATATTGGTGGTTGCTGTTGAGAACTTTAAAATAAATGAGGTGGATCTGCTGTGACCAGAATTTTTCTTTCTTTTCTTTCAAAATTTTGAAATTCACAATCTGTAGTGTTTAATCAATAGTCCAGATCACAAAAAAAAAAAAAAAAAAATTCTTTTTACATTTTAAATAATTTGTTTTTTATGACTTATCAACCTTTTCCTTTTATTTACACCAAGAAAATATATTTTTAGATTTTAAGAATTTTGGGGAGATAATGATTTACTGAGACAAGTTCTATAATTAACCCATAGCTGGTATTTGCACATAAGTGAAAATAACAAACCTCACTGGAATTGGAACTTGGCTCTCTGGATTCCATTACACCATATGCACATCCAAGCTTACAGCACCTGGTATTTCCCAGTGGTCAACTATCTCAGTATTGATCAGGCTTGATATTGCTTAACTTTAGTGATCATATAAAAAAAAAAAAAAAATCAATGTTTCAGCATAATACAGCTGTAAGCACATTTTAAGAAATCCTGTCATATGAGCATATTTTGTTTTAGCCTTTGTGGGGGGGGGGGGATTAATTTACAATGAATTTACATTGTAAACTGGACCCACCCCCCCCACCCTAATAATTTTTATAAAATCTTTTTAAAAATTTGGTATTTGTGATCTGGTGTGCTTAATCTATATTTTAAAATTATTATTGCTGGTCAGTTTGTCTATTGTACAACTCTACCAAAAGACATTCAAAGACAAAGAGATTGGGGCAAGAACAATATATTCCTGTAGATTAAATAAAGGGTTCAATTCATAATTCCCTGAGGATTATACAGATCAACAGATACCTGAAGAAGGATGGAAGTAGAACAGCTGAAATGTTATGATAACAAAAGATGAGGATATTAGTTTGAATGTAAATAAAGACGAAAGTAATTTTTAAATGTCTATACTACTAGGAGATTTATAATTGGTTAGTAGACAACTCCACAACTTATTTAGAAAATTTCCAAAACACAAGCAATTTGAACAAAGCTCTATTAACTTTTGTATTGAGATAGAAAAACTGTTTATACCATTTGATGACAAATGTCAAAATATACTTGCCAGAATTTGTATTTAGTCAAATTTATACAGTCTTTTCCACAAACTAAACATTATAAAATGTAACACAAATTAATATCAGTATTTTAAGACATGCACATCTTTGTTCAGATCTCAAAAGTCAATATCTTTGTATCCAAAACATAAACAAAGCAATTTTTAAAGAATTAATGGATTTTTTAATGTTTAATCCAACAAATTTCAAACATTATTTTTAGTGGATACCAGTGTTTAAGTCGATGCCACTTTTTTTTTTTAAAGACATCATGTATCATGTCTACTGTATATGTATCATATACTCTCCAGCAGTTTAAGTTTCTCTATATCTTCTATCTGGAAGTCAGGATATATTCAGTACCTGGTGGCCCAGCTAACTTCAGTTAAATCAGGAATCTACTTTTAGATGCAAAGACATTTTAACCTCTTTTCTATGTATCACTAAAATATCAACTGAATTTTATCTTAAATGTATCCTCACACCAGTAATAGTTACCTACCTCCAGCATACACACCAACAGTAGAGCCCATTTTGCATGTGTGTATGAGCACATGTTTATGGTATCCACTTTCTGTCTTTCTAGCATACAGAATTCAAGTATTTTGGAAACACAATATTACTATCGAAATGAAAGCTGAACTTACCTGCATAAATTCTCCATAAAGTGATGAAAGAAATGCAAATGCCATGGCCACCTGAAGAGTGTAAAGTAGAAAGGCTGGAAAGGAAAGAAGAGACTTTCATTTACAGTAGACATTTATATACATACAAAACTTATACAACTTTTCAAAACAATAAAACAAAGCGAAAAGGAGACATATATATATATATATATATATATATATATATATATATATATATATATATATCTTCTATCTTTAAGAGAGGAGTCATTAAAAACATTTGATTGGACAATTCTTTCTTGATGTTATTAATGTTTTGGCCAGTCTATTCTGTTTTTATCTGAAAGAGTTTCAATTGTCCAAACAAAATTTCAAACATCTCTCAGCCAATTGAAGGACAGAAATTTTACATCCTTATTTAGAGCAACCCCTAAATTGGCATTTATATTGTTTGCATGGGAAAATGTCATCAGAAATTAAAAAGTATTTGTCAAAAAAATAAAATAAAAATAAAACTATTATTTTCCTGCTATCATTTCGGTGAAAAATGTCAGGCTCAAAATGCTTGAACCAATTCTGGTATGTTATGGACATCAGTGAAAATATTGAGCTCAAAACTCTTGGCATAGCCATTGACACTTGGAAGACACTTAAAATGTCTGGCTCAAAATGCTTGAACCAATACTGGTACATTATGGAAGTTACTGTGAATGTTGGACTCAAAATACTGAGTATTCCAATTGTACATTATTGGAAACCAGACTTACATGTAAGGAGACCTGCAGAAATTCTCTTCTCATGAATCAGTTTTCCTCCATACCATAAGACAAGACAAATTGCTGCATAGGCCAAGAAACCAACAGTTCCACTGAAGATGCCTGAAAGAAAAAGAAAAGAAAAATCACTATCAAAATGTTACAAACTATTAAAAAAGAAAGAAAAAATGTCTTATGTTTATTTTGCAGATGTCACACACTGATTCAATCAATGGAAATTCTATTCTTGAGATGATGTCAAAACTTCTCAGAACTCAAGAACATTTTGTAGAATCCAGGCAGAGTAAATGATGGCAGTTTTCTGGAGGTCAACAGTCTTAATCTCAATTCCATTTTCCCCTTGGCGCGCTTTCAAATTACTACAGGAATTACTTTGACTATACTTATTATAGATGATGATAATATATTATTCTCACTAATACTGTTAAAGATCAAGTAGGCAAACAAGACTTCAAGACGAATATTAAGATTAGTTTCTAGGTTCCAATGACTGATTTACCAGGTGGAATGTGGCACAAGGCCAGGATTTAAGTGGGAATTTTACAAGTATATGGAATTGGTAATAAAAATATCTTAGCTCTTTCAGTACTTCCCTATTGGGACACTTCATGCAATGAGACAGGTCTTATTTTAATGCAATAAGAGAGATGCTGCTTGCAGAGGGAATTAACTCCTATGGCTGAGCATATGCTTTTTTTTTTTTTTTAATGAAGCCTCAACCATGATGGCCCAGACAGTTTGCAAAACGATTGTCTGCAGAGGAGAAAAAAAAATCTAGTTTATTTAATGGAATAGTCCAGTTCTACAGATGGGAAATTGTTTTTTTTAATTCAGAAGATTCCATAATTTTAATATATCCTTTTATTCTGCATGTTTGTATGACTGTTGGTTATGTTTTTTTTTTTTCAGGGTTATGGGTATTTCAGTGTGTACTACCCACAGCTCTTCTGAATTGGATCATTTATGCTTTCTAAGAAACATACATAGAAAGAACCACCCCCGCAAAAAAATGGGTATCACCCTAACTTCTGTATATATATGTGTGTGTGTGTCTAAAACATAGTGAAATAGATCCTTCTGCTACCACAGTTTCATCTGTGGACCGTGTGTGTGTGTGTGTGTGTGTGTGAATGTGTCCCATACTAACTTTGAGCGAGTTGTCCTGGATAGAAATAACTAGAGACATTTGTGCCAAAGTTGTATCAGAAATTTCAAAATCAGTTGTATTGACCAGCAAAGAGACAAAAGACAATGGTGAAAAGTATCAAAAAATATTCCTGTGTCTATGTCCTGAGATCCTCACCATTACACAACATGTGGACTTGTATACATGTCACTAATGGGACTGAAGGGTCTCATACAACACAAATATAAAACTGAACGAGGTTGTCAGATCCTCATAATATCCATTATATATGGTCAAAAGGTGAAATCATGGTAACAGTAAGATCTCGTTTTTTAATTCTATATATAAATAAATTTATGTACAATTTTTAGACAAATTTATTTATACATGGAATTGTGTAAAAAACCTCCTGAAAAGTAAATTGACCAAATACTAAAAAGTTTATAAATGAAACTCTGAGTTGAGGGATGGATGAAGCTGAATATAACATCAACCAGCTAAGTGACAAATTACATTTGTATTAATCATATGTATGTGTGTGTGTGTATATATATATATATATATATATATATATATATATATATATACATAAAGCAATATACATAATATCATATATTAATTACACAACTGAGTTTTATGCCAAAGTAATTTTTAAGTGCTGGAATTATATAAGTTCTACATGTTATTTTTACTTTTATTCTATTTTTTCACATGTGTATTGAGCACTTTAATACTATGGTTTCCTGGTCTGATTCAACTCTGACCATTAACCGTGTGTGTGTGTGTGTGTTGAGAGAGAGAGAGAGAGAGAGAGAGAGAGAGTGTACTTGCTGACTGAAGATCAAGAAACAATGAATCAAATATTGAAAGGCAAGTAAAGATGAAAAGCTGTCAAAATTTCAATCTATTGAAATATTTTTTTTTTTACTCTAATATTTTTCAACATACTCTCCTTTGTCAATGCACTTAATTCAGCAGTGAATACATATCCCATAAATCTAACATTTATACACTGAAAATTTCAGCTGATAACTGTGTGTGTGTGTGGGGGGGGTGATGTGAACTTACTGATGTGTGACTTTTTTCTACTTATCTAAAAAGTAGAGAAATTGGACATACCTTGGGCAGCTGACAATTTTTTACCAGTCTGATAACTGTCTTGAATTTGAGATTCATATAAATCTATTGTTTTTTTCTCTCCTGCAAAAGATCGAACTGTCCGGACATTAGAGAGGGATTCTTCAGCTGTTGTGCTTGCTTTGGCTAAAATGTCTTGGAATTTTTGGCGCAGGTTCTTCACAAACCGACCTAAAATAAAATAAATAAAAAAAAATAAATTAAAAAATGAAATAAAACAAAAACATTTAACAGAATTTTTCAAAGCTTTTTACTCTTCATGAGTAATTATTATACACTGATTTATGGGGATGAGTATTCTCATCTTAGTTGTTACAGTCACAATGTTTCAAAACTCTATGGCTTTCTTTAGGCATCTGTTATACTTAGTAATCTGGAATGTTTCCTTTAGCATGGACAACAGAATGAAAAACAGTGATCAGATCGGATTTACTTTTCAAAGGTCAATACTAAAATTTTAAACTTCACATCTTATAACTTTTTAGGCTACTTTTAAAATAAACCAAGATGATTTACACTACCAATGTAAACTCAAATTAAAGTTTGAGTAATGTTGGGCTTTGAAAATTTGCTACTTGTTAGCTTAATCAGGTAACTCTGACAAAGGAGATAATTCATTCTTGTAATGCCACTTTTGCTTACCTACCCCTAAACTGGAACATATGATTTTTCACTACCCAAACCAAAGAATGAACTCATGATTACTAGGTACTAGATACATTTAACCAATGGTTTAAAATGTTTCATAGGATGAAGAGAGTTTTCCCCCTTAGATCTTTCAATATACAAGAAGAGGCAAAATTAAGTCAAATTTACTTGTCTCCGAATTTACTTGTCACTATGTCAAACTACAAATAACCCTTCCCAGTTCTACATTTTATTTATGAATGCATTTTTAATAATATATGGTCAATAAGAATCTATTTTAAGCTTACAAATAAATTTTAGTTATTAATATAGTACAGAAAAAAAAGTAATCTAAATTTACGAATACGTGCATGTACATACTTGTATTGTAGATATTTAGTTTACAATTTGGTGATCTTTACAGTACATCGCAGACTCTTTATTTGTGAATGTCGTTTGCTCTAAGACCTTATAAAATAATATTCAGCCCTTAAAGACCGCTAAAAGACAACAACACATAGTCACCAATGTTTTCATACTTCGTTCTCTACTAAAATTTTTACTGTAAAATGTAAATGTACGGTATTTTAATATGATTTTATATACTTTTATTCTTATTTATTGCACACTAACATAATTTTATGTGCTTTTAACGCTTTTCTTTTGATATTACAACTTCAATATTTGTGGCGGACAGATGTAAAGTTGAATAAAGTAACTTCAACTTGATTTTATTTTTCCTTTAACAAACAACGTATTGTTGCGGGTTGTAACTGAGTGAAAATGTATCAGAAGGTAATTTATAAGGCAAAGATTATGTGTGTTTATTATGCATTATCCCACAACAAGTAGATCAAATAAAGAATATAAGGACAATTTGTACTGCAAGAAATTACTAAAAACACAATGATTAGAGATCCAACAATAAAGAGATTTTTATATATACAATAGCTATACATGCAAGGATAACAGAATGTTGTTGATTGTGGCAATTGAGACAAGGTTATGAAGAATGTTCATGCAGAAATTTGGTCAATAAAAGTTAATGGTTTTGATTTGTTAGTGAAATTAAAATAATTTGGTTTCTGCAAGGAAAAAATCTCAAATGTGTTCGTTCAAATATTAGTGTGTATGAGTGTGTTACTTGTTAGTTAGAATTTAAGTTGTGAAAAGTTGTTTGCCTTTAACTGTTTGGCTAAATTGAGGAATTGTACAATTACTGTTTGTGTAGTGAAAAACATTCACTTTTTAAGTCAATTGTAATTTGATTACCATGCGGACAATGGTCGATTGAGTGCTGTGTTGAGTTTGTTGAGAATCTTGAAGTGATGTTGAGTCAGTGAATTGACACGCGTGGAGTTTGGTAGCATCTCACGAAACTTGATGACTGACCGACTCGAGTCATGCGGCTGTTTATATAGACTTTGGTGTCTAAAAATCGGCTCCAGGGAGTTTTGGCGGGAAAAAGGATCTGCTTCGACTTTGCTACAGTTTAGTGTTTCTTAACCAATAGAAGATTGAATTTACTGAAACGAAGTGGTGATTGGTTAAGGCTTTTTTTACGGAAGAATACATCTTTCCAAAAGGGGTGGAAGGCTAATGTAGAAGATTTTACAGTATAATCAAGAAGAACGACTTAACTCAAAACGGCATAACCTGAGGTATACCTGTATTTCACCCCCGTTACATACAAAGACTTAATAAAAAATTCTTTTTTGAACACCTATTATTTCATAACTAGTTTTTTTTATTCCAACTCATAAATAATAGTGACAGTGCTTCACCCCAAAAACAAAATGTTTTCCCAAGCAATATACTTTTTTTTTTCTTTTTTTTTTTTACAAGTTTTTTGTTCCATCATATTGAAGACGAATTCTATTTCCAATTTAAGTTACTTAATGACAATGGCTGCAGAATGTAAAAAAACGAAAAAAAAGGACCCAGATGTTGCAATAAAAAGCAATTAAAGAAAAATGAAAAGAAAAAATAAAATAAAAAAAAAAAAAAAATATCAATGACAATGCTTTCATCTATGAAATTCAGACAACAAAAAATAGTGTGGAATATTTCTGACTCAATTTGAATGGCTTTGTGGCCTAAACGGTAAAGTGCTGTATATGTCAGCCAGGCTACCAAGGATACAGGTTAGACTAACATGGTTACATGCAACTTCTTTATTTCTGGTCCTTGCTGATTACTTATAGAACATTAAAAAAATGATCTGTGCATTACAAATAAAAATATTTTTTTAAAAAAAATCAATAAATATACAAAAAAGTAAAAAATAAATAATTACAATGATTCATTTAAGAAATGGACAACATCTAAGGACAATTTGAAAATACTATCATTGTTTTTTTTTTTTTCTTTCACAAAGTTTCAGAATATTCTCTGGCTTTCATCAGTATAATTTTTCTCTTATGTAATCACTTGTTCATTAGTTTAGCTTATATAAACCAGTCTGCGGTCTACATTATACTGTGTTGTCACTGCCTTAATGATTTGCCAAATCTTACAAAGAAATTTAAAACACCTTCTCGATTCTTTTTTTCTTTTTGCTTATTTGAAGAGAGTTCAAAATGAATAAAACTGAATAAAAATAATTTATCTGAAAATCTCATATAAAAACAGAATTCTTCCTTACCATACTGAACAGCTCCAAGAGATACAAGTGGGACAACACCCAAGAGGACACCTGTAAGAGCAGGGTTAAGGACAAACATCACCGCCAAAGAACCAGTGATTTGGAGTAGATACTGCAGCAATACAGACAAGTTTACCTAGGAATTAAAAAAAAAAAGGACTCATTTATCATTCAAGAGCTCACAACAGATTGTTAACAGTTTTATACAAAGAATATTATCTTGAATTTTTATTTATTTATTTATTTTTTAGACAAAACATCTCCATTCATTGTTTCGTGATTAATATTTCTCTCATCTTAATTTCAGATGCTTTTTATCACAACTTCAATGTCATTCTACCAGCATTCCTTTCAGGATATGAGTGATCATGGCTTTCCACAACTTCCTATCTTTTGTAACTCTTAGCAATGTTTATCTTTTTACTATCTCTCCCACTCCCTGTGTCTGCATCCATTTACACAAGCTCATTAGATAGAGGTTCCTTACTGTTTTCCTGTTCCTCTCATCTTCATTGTTTTGTGAGTGTCAAATTTTCCAAGCCTTCTTTTTTCATTATGCATCCTAGAATTTTGATGCTTTCTTATTACGTGTATAATTTTCCTTTTTGTCTCCATTTTCCTTAAAATTTCTGCATAGCTTACATGCTCAGTCTACAGTATTCTCAGCATCCTTCTGTAGAACCACATCTCTTTTGTTTCTACTTAAACTTTGAGGAGATTGTACAGGATTTAATGTCATATAAGAGGATTGATATTACATAGCAGTTCAGCATACCTTTTCTTTGATTCTAATGATGTTTTCCTATTTTTTTTTATATATGTTTTTTAGTTTTTAGAAGACATCTTTTGCTATTTTTAATTTATGATATTTATCAATGGCAATACAATGATAACCCGAGTAGTTGTGATGAAAAGAGACTGAAATTAAGATGAAAGAAATACTAATCAAAAATGGATAATGGTTGAATATGATTCATGTAATAAAGAATTCAATATAATATTCCTACAATTAAATATTACTGGTGTACAAAAGAATAGCAACAAACATGTCAGTGCTAAATGACTGGGGAAAATAAAGAATAAGTTTACATGGTTAGATTAGATCCATTGTTTAGACCTGTGGTTTCCAATGTGGGGCATACGCTCCAGTGAGAGGGGAGGATTGAAAATGATTTATTAACAGTGAATTGTTTTTCTAGTGAGTCTGTGCAAGTTAATACATACGGTGCATATACAATATGGATACATGAAAATATTTGTGTGCATGTATGTATATCTGTGAGAATTAATTGTGTATGTACTTTATATATATATATATATATATATATATATATTTAACAATTTCTTAGTAATTTCTTCCTAGGTACTTCAATTGTCCTTTCGTTCTTTTCTTTTTCATGGATGCCATGTTCTTTGAAAGCATGTTTAGACCAAGTTAATGGCCTTCTAGGCTTCCTCTACATGAATAGGATTTCATTTTTTGAATAATAAGAATTATATGTCATAGGGTGAGAGTATTAGGATTTTAGAAATGCTTAGGTGGGGCATGGTCTAAAAAAGGTTGGGAATCAATGGTTTAGACCATGTATTATAGTAATATAGACTGCAAAAGGGTTCAGAGTTCAAGCCTCACTGAGAGGTTATTATTATCTTGATTTGTATTGTTTCCTAATGGCTGTAGAATGAGGGTCTGAACATTGGTAACAAAATGTAACTGAAAATTAATATGAAAGAAATACTAATAAAAAATAATGGTTAACAATGCTTTAAATAGATAATATTACTAAGCAATTTTTCTAAAGGAAGTAATGGATTTTTATTAATCCGACAGATTTTTTATCATTTTAAATGTTATTTTCAATAGTTACTGTATTTCAGTAGACACTCCATTTATTTTCATCTACTTTAAATAGCATTTAATATTTTTGTTGTAAATTCTCAAGAATGTATAAATTCACTTTCATCATATATTTAAGTTTTATTCCAATTCTAATCATTGTATTTTAAAACAATATAAACATTGCTGAAAAGTGACGGTAGTTAAAATAATAGCAGTGTCAAGGGGAAAAAAACCATCCCTTTGATACTACATCTTATTGTAGGCATGTATATCTATGTTTGTCAGTTGATCAATGAAGGCTTCTTAGTGGTTGACAATCTCTTGAACTTTTTCTTATAATTTGGATTCCATAGCATAAGTCAATACAACTTATTTATTTCTACAGCAATTGCAATTAAGCTACACTAACTTTTAAGAGATTATGTCTGTAATCTTTAGTAGGTTCCTTCATGGGGCAAATGTCATTTTCAGCAAGCATTTAAAACTGCTCTCAATAGTCAAGAGAAATTAAGTCTATAACTTATTTTGAAGAAGTACAACACGTCTATAAAGAAAAATTCCGTGAAAATAGATTTCTCTGAAATGAGTGTAGAAAACTTCCAAAGAGAAAATCCAAAATGTAAACTTACCGTAATGGCATTCTGCAGAACCTGAGTATCTGAGGATAGTCGGTTAGTCAGTTCCCCAGTCCTGTAAAGAAACATGTAGATGGTAAAAGTTTAACTGAAATGAGAAGTGATAATTGAATAAGCATTCACTGGAAAAGATAGAATGACTGAAAAGATAGATAGAAAGAAGCTCACCTGGTCACATCAAAGAAACTAATTTCTTGTTTCATAATATTTGCAAAAAGCTGGGATCGTAAACGGGCAACAACCCTCTGTCCAGTCAGACTGAATATCCAAGAACGTACCATGGATGCCAAGGAGCCTCCCAGGTAAATACCGAGGAGACTGAGCACAGTCTTGTTCAATTCACCTGTACATAGAAAAAAAAAAATTAAAATAACAAGACTAATAAAAAAATATTTGTCAAACCTAAAATGACAAAATAGCAATCATTCTTAATCATACCTGTGTAATAATTACAGAGAATAAATTAGTCTTAATTACTCAGTGTCCAAATTGTTAGGTGATGAATTGTGATATATGGCCTAGTGGATTAAAGTGTTGGTTAAGAAATATTTGGTTCTCCGGCAGTTATGAGTTCAATCTCTGAGTTGGGTAGTGCTGAAACTCATATATTCTGATTTGGTCAAAGAAATGTGGCAAGAGAGTTATCTCCCCTAAGTATGAAAAGTAAGTGGAGAAAAATCCTATAGCTTGTTCTGAGGAGATTATCAAGTATGACAGAAAACGGGAAGGTACAAGTACCAAAATATTGTGTATCTAAGAACAAAGATGAACAAGCCAGTCTGATTAGAAAGGCATACCATTGTAGAGGTGGAATCGAACCTAAGACGCCCAGTTACAAGACCGGAATGGTCTTGGCGTCACACCCCCATAGAAGTAGACTCGCCCGCTTACATGAGAGGCGAGAGTGGGCTACTTAAACAAGACATTCACGGCAACGAGTATCGAGGCAGATACACGTCGTCGCTGCTACCTTACATGGCGTCGCCGATATAGGAAACCTGCTACAAACAACGTTGGAATATGGACGAACAAACACAGCAGACATTACTTCGACAGCTCATCGAGCTACAGCAAGAGATCATCGCCCTGCGAAGAGACGGAGGACAGCCGAGAAAGTCACTTACAAGGAGACCCGACAGACCTAATATAGAACCGGACTCAAGTGATGGTGACTGGGCGATATTCATTGACTCCTGGAATAGATACAAGGAGATGTGTGGGTTGACGGAGCCAACAGCGTTAAGAAACGAGCTGAGAACGGCCTGTGCCCCAGAAGTGAACAGGCTGTTGTTCGATATGGTAGGAGCAGAAGTACTAAACTCCGTCACGGAGGAAGAGCTGTTACGACACATAAAGCTCAGAGGCCGTCAGAAGCCTACACAAAGAAGTGTACCGGCAAGAATTCCACTCAGAAGGCAGAAGGAGGGGGGAATCGATTACGGACTTCGTGGGTACGACTTGATCAGTCGCAAAATTCTGCGACTTTTCAGTGACTTGTCCGAACGGGATAGGATGCGGTCGGAAAGTCAGCTACTCCAACGATATGGTAGCAGGACAAATGGTGGCTGGGCTGGCAAACCTGGAGCATCAAAGCAAGGTGTTGTCTGAGGCTGTGACACTTACGACACTGGAAGAAAAGTTCAACAGGCTTGTCAGCCTAGAGACCACGGACAAGTCTACACCCCATCTCCATAGTAACGTATACCCTACTACAACGAGCACACAGAGATCGGACGCAGGCAGCGGCCTCGGGAGAACCAGACCGTATCAACCCCGAGAGACACTGAACCCTGTAAATGGTGTGGGAAGAGCTCACACCCTGACGGCTCGAATGAGCGAAGGGGTTGCCCAGCAGCAAAGATGACTTGTCACAATTGCGGCTTAACGGACATTTAAAAGGGGTTTGCAGGAAACCGAAGCAGGGGTCCAGCAACAAATCTACAGCGGGTGTGGTCGGAGCAGAATCCAGAACTCTCACCACCCAAAGACACAAGAAGGGTCGTAACGGGATGATCGTCCAAGATGGACAAGTGAAAAGGAGAGGTGAAATCAACCTGACAAAACCAAAGGCCGTGCCGCACCTGATTTGGAACAAAAGTAAGTTCGAAGAGGTACTCCTGATCCGGCACCAACCCTGATGGTAGAGATAACTCTGATTCCAGAGGCCCATGCGGAATTCGGGCACATATCCATAGGACAAGCTGGCCTCCATACTCACCGGATCGAGGCGATCGCAGACACTGGGGCACAGACATGCTCTAGCGGACCAGAAATCCAAAAAATTCTGAAGTGTCCAGACAAATGTCTAGTACCGACTAGTCACGAACTGGGGAATCACGGATAACCTACTAAACATAAAAGGCGTGATATTCGCTAAAGTCAGAGTAGGATCGCGGGAAACACGTCAGATTTATATGTATCAAAAAAAATACATCAGATTTCTGCCTGTCCGAGTCGGCCCTAAAAGACCTTGGTCTGGTGCCAGATAACTTTCCAGACCCAACTTCCCAGCAGAACGTGGCAACTAGCGACGGCGGAAAGGCACCATGTGGGTGCCCACAAAGAACTAATGTCCCACCTAAGCGGACAGTATCCCCTTTCGCTCCTATGGAAAAAACAGACCCCGATTGGAACGATGGATGAAGGAGCATTTTGAGTCCAGTGCATTCAATGTATGCCCACATCAACGGCTGCAGGCGATGGAAGGAAAACCCATGGACATCACGTTCATCCAGGGGGCCAAACCCTCAGCTGTCCACACCCCAATCCCGGTCCCACACCATTGGAAGAAAAGAGTCAAGGAGGACCTCGACCGAGACGTGGCATTGGGCATCATAGAACCTGTACCAGTGGGTACACCTACAACATGGTGCTCCAGAATGGTGGTTGCACAAAAAAAAGGACTGGTCACCGAGGCGTCACGGTGGACCTACAGAAGCTCAACACCGCTACCCTACGAGAAACCCATCATACACCGTCTCCTTTCAATCAGGCATCGCTGGTGCCTGCGAAAACTAGAAAAACCGTTTTGGATGCATGGAATGGCTATCATAGCCTAACCCTCTCTCCATCGGCAAGAGATGCAACTACCTTCATCACGGAATGGGGTAGATACCGTTATCTTCGGGCACCACAAAGGATTCCAAGCGTCAGGAGACGATATACATACGCAGGTTCGACAATATTACTGTAGATATGCCCAGGAAAACAAGATGTATTGACGATACGATACTATGGGACAACTCTATTGAATCATCATTTTGGCATACTATAGAGTACATAAATAACTGCAGCAAAAATGGTATCGTATTCAACCCCCAGAAATTTCACCAGCGGAAAAAGAGGTGGAATTTGCGGGTTCTTGATAACAGAAGACGGATAAAACCCACCAAAAAATGACTGAAACAATACGGAATTTCCGACACCAAAAAATATAACTGACATAAGATCCTGGTTTGGAATGGTAAACCAGGTAGCCTACTTTTTCTCAGGCGAGGTAATGGCCCGTTCCGGGAGCTGCTAAAGACAAAAAATCGGAAGTTCTACTGGGACAGCACACTCGATCGAATCTTGAAGAGTCGAAAAGAAGGATCACAGAAGAAATCGAACGGTGTAAGAACCTTGAAGTGAATAGGCCAACTTGTTTGTCGACGGACTTCAGCAAAACAGGCTTAGGATATTTTCTTTTCCAGAAGCACTGCAACTGTGCCACCGAAGCTGGACGAAGTGTGGTGAGGACCACTGGAAGTTAATCCTGGCGGCCCCGATTCACTAATGACGCAGAGTCCCGATATGCACCAGTGGAAGGAGAAGCATTGGCATTAGTCTACGGACTGGAAGCATGCGGATGTTCGTTTTTGGGGTGCCCAGAGCTGTTAGTCACCGTGGACCATAAGCCCCTGGTGAAGATCTTCTCGGACAAAGCTCTGGAGGACATAAAGAACCCAAGACTGTTTAACTTCAAAGAACGGTCCTTGATGTACAAATTTCGAATAAAGCATCTCCCCTGGCAAACTCAATGCGGCACCAGACTGTACATCGAGATGCCCAGTGGCGTTAAGCCAGGAGGAAGCAAACGAAGAGGACATCGTGACAAACTATGGATAGCGCCATAAGAGCGTCATTTAACTCCACCTATGAGCAGGACCCTAAATTAAGAGCAATAACATGGGACAGGATTGTGGCTGCAGCTGCTACTGACGAGGAATGCCGTTCCTCGCCGAATTCATACAAAATGGCTTCCCTAAATCTGGCACGAACTGCGGAGACAATTCGCCGGTTTTGGCATATGAAAGAGGAGTTATATTGCTTGGAAGGGTGACGATAATGGAAAATAAAATCCTCATACCCAGAAAGCTACGTGCGGAGGTACTGGAATCACTCCATTCAGCGCATCAGGGCGTCAATGGAATGTTGGCAAACGCTAGACAGCGGCTGTTTTGGCCAGGACTGGACGCGAGCATTCGTCAAACCGGGCCCAGTGCAAAGTATGCAACGTAATAGCTCCATCACAACCCAAGGAACCCCTAATGCCGCCCTCGAACCCCGAGTTCCCATTTCAGAAGACTGTGATGGACTTCTTCGATTTACGAGGGAAGAACTATCTAGTATATGCAGATAGATACACGGATGGGTAGAAGTCACTCTGATGTCGTCCGGGAATGCCAAGGCTACATGTGACGCCCTACGAAACTGGTTCTGCACGTATGGCGTGCGGAGGAACTTTCAACCGATGGCGGACCACCGTTTGACTCCAGTGAATTTAACGGTTCCTAGATAATTGGGGCATAAGGAAACGAACATCATCGGCATATTACCCTCAAAGCAACGGGAGAGCAGAACTGGCAGTTAAAACGGCTAAAAGGATACTTGTTGATAGCACGGACAGTTGCGGTCGCCTATGCCATGACCAGGCAGCTAGGTCCCTACTGACTCATCGCAACACCCGGTGCACGAGACCTACATATGTCTCCAGCGATGATGCTCTACGGTCGCGTGATAAAGGACCATCTCCCAGTGCTCCAGGACCGATATTGAATCCACAAACGCTGGAGAGAAATCAGTCATTATAGGGAAACAGCGATGGCAAAAAAGACACTTAAGGAATGAAAGAGAATACAATCTAAAAAGTCACCCACTTCAGGAACTGAAAATCGGGGAAACGGTGCAGATACAGAACCAAGTTGGTCCATACCCGCGCCCGATGGGCAAAGACAGGAAGGGTGGTGGAAACACTGGGTAACCGGCAGTATAATGTACGCATGGATGGGAGTAACCGGGTAACCCGTCGCAATCGCAGATTCCTCCGAAAAATAAACCCAGTAGTAGATACTCCTTGCCACTCGATACCTGAGGTTGCCCCCAGGAATGTTGGATACCATAGACAACCCAACAGGGCCCGAAATACCAGGAGAATGGTCCACCACTGATATGGATCAAAACCAGCCCGAAACATTCGACACTCTACCAGAACCAATGGAGGTAGATGACACAGCATCCCTGGAATGATGGAGGTTGAGGAAGACCAACCGAAAGCGTCGTAGCAGAAGGGTGACGCGACCACCCAGGAACCTATCCCCACAGACGTGGGGCACGCCGCATCGACTACTCCAGAACCTCAAAACATTGGACCACAACGCGAGTATCTTGTGGCCCCGGAAGGGAGGGGCGTGTAGAGGTGGAATCGAACCTAAGACGCCCAGTTACAAGACCGGAATGGTCTTGGCGTCACACCCCCATAGAAGTAGACTCGCCCGCTTACATGAGAGGCGGGAGTGGGCTACTTAAACAAGACATTCACGGCAACGAGTATCGAGGCAGATACACGTCGTCTCGCTGCTACCTTACAACCATATCATAGCCTTTTCTATCAAAAAGACAACTCTGAACTTTTGGTCTGTATCAGCTGAATATTTCTATAGAACTTGATAATGATGAATACAAATTGTTAAAGAATTGTTGAAAATTCACTTTTAAAATTTTAAAACTATATATAAAATTCTGTGACTTTCATTAGTCCATCTGTCTAAAATAGCCATACATTGACCAATTGAAACCAAATTTTGGTGAGAGGTGCAAACAGGTAAGGGGTACAAAGTACTGTTGGTTTTACTAAGGTGCGTACCTTAGTACAATAAATTTTCATTATTTTGGGGGGAAAAAAATGAAAAGTTTCATTATTTAACATGTAAAATACTCCAACTATTTTAAAAACAATTTAATGATTAAAATAATACTTATTTAATAAAAATACAATATTGTTTTTAAATATCTTTTCTTTCAGTTTTTATATAGACAAGAATCCAGTTTCCAGTTCACCCTGTGTTTGCAAAAACTGTAAACAAATCAAGGCCAAACACTTCAAAAAGTTGGAATTTGGCTCCAGAAATAAATATTTACACATGGTCAGTTGTATGTTGCATGCTCAAGAGCAAGAAAGCCTAAGAACTTATTCTTCAGTGTTTAAAAGGAAAAAAAGAAATTTTCTTAAATGTATGCAAATTTTCTTCTGTATGTTGCATGCTCAAGAGTAAGAAAGCCTAAGAATTTATTCTTCAGTGTTTAAAAAGGAAAAAAAAGAAAATTTTCTTAAAAAATATTGTTTAGCATGAAATCCTATAAAACTAAATTAAAAATATTTAACCATGAAACAGGATTTTTGTCAAAAACATTTCCAAACAAATCAACTTATTCAAATTTCATCATTTGGTTTGCAAAATGTAGAGTTTGTAAATCTAGACAAAAAATATTAGCAATAACTTCAACAATGCTAAATACTGTGAGGATTTCAACACACACCAGCATGCTCCAAAAAAATCCTAGCATTGAAAATATTACAACACTAGTAATGCTTGAAAAAAAAGTATTTAGTATTTGCCAAAGATTTCCACATGCTGGAAACTTTTGCATGCATGGGGTGGAGAATTAATCAGTCAAAACTTGTTCAAAACAACAAAGATGAGGATACTCATTCAAAATAAATTATTTAGTTACAATTTCAGAACTTTATAGAATTATTAAAATTAATTAAATCATCTCTCTTATTGTCATTACTTTTATTGCTGCATTGCCACATTATGTGGTCAGTTAGAGTGGAAATTGTTAAATATTCACAAGACAAATTCACATGGCACAAAGACAGCCGAGAAAAAAAAAAAGGGTATATGAATGAAAATGTGTGTTGTGAAACTGCAGACATAACATGGATACTTACTGGAATTACAAGGAAAAGATTTATAGAAAAAAAATCTCATTTACTGTATTGCCCAAGAGTCCATTATTTTTTGAGGATGTGTGGTTGATGTAATAGATAGAGGCTCAGAATGAGTAATTAGAGTTTGTTACATTAACTTATGCATAAATGTTGTTGAGGAAGGCATGAACACACTCTTTTTCCCTGCCAGGTATTGGTTAAATAGTACGACTTGTATCTGGAGAAAACATTATCACCTAAAATATTAATGCATTATTCAGTAGCAAAAGATTTTTAAAAAAAATAGCTCAATTAATCCCTTATTTTTAAGACAATACTATTTTTTTTTCTTTTTACACTGAAATAACACAGGGAATTAGAAACACACACCTAGGTCGATGTAGCTCTGCCTTTTCTCTCCCCAAATAAATATTGCTTTTGGGGTGGGGGGAGAGTCAGATTTATACTAAGTCTCCTAGTTTTATTTTGGTTTCCCACTGAGATTACATGAAATTGACTGAATTGTTTTTATGGTTTATCAACCCTTTGTGGATTATTTAAAGTCAAAACATATTTTGGATTGTAAGAATATTTTCTTTTTTTTTTGTGAGTGAATACTGCATTAGCAATTTTTGGAGAGTAACTATGATCTTTCCAAATACAAGCCTTACTAATTGACCAATAGCTGGAGGGATAAATAGATGGATTCATATCTTTCTAAAAAGGTATTTGTGTCAAAATGAATTTAAAGAATTTGAACTCAGCTCTGATTTCTTATTCTGAGCTTCTATCCATTACACCACCTACACATCTGAGGCCACAAGACACACCAATATCTTTTCATACAACACTATTATAAAGCATCATTTATTACAAGAACTACTAATGGTTCTTGTAATAGATGATGCTTTGTAAATGATCTAGGATTCCCCTACAAAAGTTTCATATACAGATTTTTTTTTTTGGAAGGTGGGGAGGTTAAAATGTTAAAAGTGGTTATGAATGTGGAAAATGGAATAAAAGAACAGTTTAAGAATTCCAACTAGGACAACGGGTATTCATTTTGCATGAAAAACATTGACAAAGGTATGGATACATTTGTTTCCACATTATCCCAACATCCAAGCTTTTAGTCAAAGCACTCTACCATAAATACTTTAAGCTGTTACCCCCATACTTAACCATGACAGGATCCACCTTCCTTTTTTGTTTTTTTACAAGGTAGAGTGTGGTCTTGCTTGCTACCAAGCCCATATTAAAAATCTAGCTGGTCAGAGGGGGGAATAAGTCATCTTAGTTCTGCCTTTAACTGAATTTGAATTTTTACTTCATGATTTGATGTTTAAGATTATTGGAAGGATAAAATCTAATCATTTAAACTTGTTAGATTTGATCTTGTCAGCTGGAAAAGTTCTTGTAGCTCAAATGGTAGAACAGCTGATATGGTTAACCAAATTTTCTAAAACAGAGTGATGCAAGTTTAAGTCTCACCAGGAACTTAGACTTTATTTTTGATCTGCTTATCCACTGCCATAGACTGATGGCCTGAATAAATTGGTAATCCAAAGATTATGATGAAAGTAAATAAATATAATAAAAAAATAAAAAATCCTAAGATTATATTGTATTAACTGAAATGAACTGAAACCTATTCTAATGTATTTTAGTAACTTTAAAAGATGCATATTCCTGACACTAATAAAGTTTGTTTTTTATGGCATTATCTAAAGATAATATTTATATTAATTCTGTATTTACTTGCAATGCTGAAAAATAGATTTAATGAAATAAAATTACCTAATAAAAGTGAAGTTTGAAAAAGTTATTTAACCCAGACAATTCCAGATTACCTTGCCATCAAGCAGAGAAAGCAGATTAGAGTTTACTCACTCATTGACTTCATAGCAGCATCGACCACTTTGCCAAAGAATAGTGGGGCCAGCATCTCTGTAACGCTCGAGAAAACGAGTGCCAGTAAGGCAAAAGAGATCATCCCAGCTTCCTACAAAAAATAACATGAGGAATGAGGTTTTATATATATATATATATATATATATATATATAAGCATTAAAATCTCAATCATAAACTGAAAATAACAACTTTAAAAATTTTCTTAAAAGGGATAATTTTTCCGAAACTTCAAAATGTGAGCAAATTAGTTCCATTTATTTTCTTTTTTTTAATCATTTCATTCAAAGCAAGGCAATAAAGCCACTAAAGTGCAAGGTGTTACTGAATGTTGAAAGAATAAGACAGAAGAGGACAATTGACATTGCATTTAAGTTCTTGAAGTTCAAAGTTGATTAGGTAAGAAGAAACCAAAAGTGAGTTTCACAAATGATTTCAAGAACAACCTTTTTCTTTCCTCTTATGAAACAAAATAAGATTGATTGATTTTTTACAGCTTATCAACCCTTTGCAGTTTAGTTAAAGCCAGAAAATATTTCTAGATTGTAAGAATTTTTTTTTGAGATAATAATGGCTTAGTGATAAAAGTGTTTCTAATTAACACATAGCAGGGGGGAAAAGAGATGGATTCATACTTTTCCTAAGGGTATTTGTGTGCAAGTGAATATAACAAAACTGATGGGAATTAGAACTGGGCTCTTCAATCAACAATTCCAAGTCACTGATTGCATCAACCATACATCCAAGATTACAGCACCTGGTATCCCCAAGTGGTCACCCATCAAGGTGCTGACCTGGCATGAAGTTGTTTAACTTTAGTGATTGTACAGGAACCAGTGATTCAACATGATGTGGTCGTAAGCCCAAATCAAAGTAAGAAAGTCAAATATATAAAAATTACTGGTACATCAAAAACCATAAATTTGGTAACTAATATTTGTTATGTTGGTGCAACTACAAATGCACATGGACAAGGGATGCTGGGAATTTTTTTTATTTATGAACACAAAAAAGACATTTTACAAAATAATACATCAAATGCATTGGTTTCTCACCATGACAAGACTGCCCACAATTTTTGACATAAAAAATACTACTCTGATTAAAGGAGAAAACAAATCACTATGACGAAAACGTCTAGAGAGTGCCTTGATCACAATGTCATCTACAGTAAATGTGTACCCAGGATCTTACAAAATTTCACTATTCCTAGCAGAACTTCTATTATTACAGTGTGGGATATCTACTAACAAAAGCGGTGGAAAGAAAAAGAATCTAAATGAAATCAGCTAGATTAAAATATATCTTTAAAACAGAATCCCTTGAAGAATGGACATTACCAAGAAACTTCAATGTTGGGGAAAACAACAAAAGATTGATATTTAAAGTTAAGTAATCTTATATATATATATATATATATATATATATATATATATATATATATTAGATGTGAGAATATGACAAATATAGTAGAATGATTTTGAGTAATAACAAAATGGAAAAAATTTCATCTGACAAATTTTGTCCTCTACAAGGACTTCATCAGACTAACAATTCTTACATCTCACCTTTCTTAAATCTTTTGTCACAGTGGGGTATATTTAACAGTGATTAAAAAAAATAAATAAATAAATAAATAAATAAATAAAAGCATTGAGAAACCAAATAAAATTGGCTGAGAATTGGGTCCAGATGTTGGACACCTGAAATTTAAAAAATTTAGAACCCCGACATCTTCAGTGCATATGTATAATAAATGTTTACATTTATATCTTCCCCCTTACTCCTTCATATATAATTTCATCAATAAGAGTATTACTTTAGTCTGATGAAGTCCTATTATAGGACGAAAACAGGTTATATAAAATTTTTCTGTTTAGCCATTCAATTATCCAATATATATTACTTACCGGTCGAGCAAGCAGTAAAACTCGCTTCAGGTTTGCTTTCTTTTTCAATGGTTTCCCTTCATCATCCACCTCTTGCCCCGAGTCATTGAATCTATGTAAAATGCGCAACAGATGAAGTTTCTTCATAGCATGGAAGCTATATGCAGATAGAAGGCACTCCAGGAAACCAAACACCAATGAGCAGATGACAAGTGCATTGTATTCCACATGCATGTGCGTGTAGGCATTGCCCAGGTTTATAATGGCATATAATATGGTACCTCCTTTTGCCACGGCATAGGCAAAGCAGAGGATACTGATACTGACTGTCACTATATGACAGATACACTTCCTTTTTGCAAGTATCATGTCATATGGTTTGTCAATTTGCCGGAAAGAGATTAATTCCATGTAGGAGTAGACAATTGTAAGAAAGACCATCTTGATACCAGTGATGAGTACAAGATCAAAGACAGACTCGCGAATGTGGAAATCAAGGATGTTATCAACAAAATATTCGGAATCGCCTCCTGTAACAAAAATGAAACAGTTAATCTATCTATAATTCTCAAGATGTGTGCGTGTGTGTGTGTGTGATCAGATGTTGTTTATGCATTTCCAGTTTTCATCCGATTTTGATGAAATTTTTTTCATAGATAATTTTTCAGTGCCAGTTTTGAGTCCAAATTGTTAGTGACAATGGCTCTCCACTACTTTCTGTCCATTATAACTCTCAGCAATGTTTTACTATCTGTTTTTGGATATATATCTATCTATAATTCTCAAAATGTGTGTGTGTGTGTGTGTGTGTGTGTGTGAGTGAGAGAGAATGATCAGATGTTGTTTATGCATTTCCACAGTTTTTATATGATTTTGATGAAATTTTTTTTGTTTGATAGATAATTCTTCAGTCCTGGTTCTGAGTCCAAATTGGCTAGAAAAAAATTACAACCTTGACGGTGAAAAATAATAATAATAAAAAAAAAATGATTTTTTACACTTTGTGCAAATATCAAAGGCAAAATTTAATGCCTGTTAAAAGCGTACAATCAATTTAGAGAGTTGAAATGCAAAAGATGTGCAATGACAAGACGGTCATGCAGCACTTGCAGGGGTGTTCAATGTGTGGCTGTACAAGACAACAGGCATGCAAAATAACATTTTTTTTTTGGAGGGGGATTGATGATATCTCAAGCAAAATAACTTTTGTCAGGGACATCCTAATTTCATCATTTTTCCTGTGAAACAAACGCTCAATTGTAATGAACCTAAAATAAGTTTTACAAGTGCCCTGTTGCCTCAACGTTTAGGCACCATTCTGCTTACATATGAGTAAATCCACCCATTCTGCAACTCTGTGTCCATTTACCAAGTTTTGTTTGTGCATGTTCTCAGTTTCATTCACCTAATACATTTCCTTTTTCACACATAACCTTCCAATCCTAGCTCATGCTGTGCAGGCATGATTCACACCTCCACACATTGCCTATCGGCTGCTGCTGACCTTGATAATTAATGCATGTACATGAGGCCCTGCAACACACACTGTGTCACGTGCTGATGCACGCACATATACATGACCGGCGGAATACAACACTTGTTCGAGTTGCCCATTGGCTGCATGAAGCCCCCTTGAGTCATTTATAGCCATTCCCAATTTAAATTTTTTTTATTGTCCTGCCAGTTTTTGCATTGCATTCAGCATAGTAATAAGTAAGCTTCGTTTTTTATTACTCAACATTTATTTTCCTAAACCTTTCCTAAATTTACACGAGCTTAGTGATTTCAGCATTCTCTTCTGGTATTTGCCCATGCATTCAATTTGACAATTCATATTTACCTAAGACATGCCACCAAAGAAAAGAACTTGCCTAAGTCACAAAATTGTTGACGCCAGCTCCACCATGCGAATAAGGGATAACGAATTGTCTTTAGAATGTTCAATTTACCATCTCAAAATGCCTTTCGGAATGCTTCAATCAGAGCCACTGAGTCCAAAGATCAACGTAGTCATCAGCTTTCCAGAAGAGCATAACTGAATGCTTCTGCACATGAAGTTGAAAATGATGATCAAAGGACTCAATGGCTGAGGAGAAACGCCTAAGGCTGGATGCCAATTGAAGGACTCAACGGCTGTGGAGAATGGTCTCCTTGAATGCTGCTATGCGTGATGCTGAGAATTCTAATCATAGAACCCAACAGCTGAAGAAGAATGACTCTTCCACTGCTGCTGCACATGCTACTGAAACCGAGGAGCAACACGGAAATTGTTTACAATCGAATGCTACTTTTACTGCAACTGCATGGTCAGCAGAGTCGTCTGCTACCTGTCAAAATAAACTGAATGCGAATAGCACATGAAGGGATGCTCAGCATGGCATACCAATGATCAGCAATGGCTGTTGGTTAAACCAGGCCTTCCATTACAACCCCAACACCCTTCCACATGATATTCAATTCCTCTATCTCTCCTTCCACAGGCCACCTTCAACCACATTGCCTCCCCCTTGAAATGGCATCATTTCCAGCACATTGAATAACAATAGAAGATGCATCTACATTCTGAAGAAACCGTCTCACCCCTTCACCTCCCCAATTCTCTTCTTCTGCTGTAACAATCCATGGAGGTTCCTTCCTTGCAAGATTGAGAATGCAAATACGGTCTCATTCAAATTGTTAACCGCCCATTTCGGGATGTGCCTTAGTTGCACCCAATTGTTGTTACTAATATTGATTTTCAGGTGGGCTGACTTTAAACTTAAACTGCTCCAATTGAATTTTCCATTAATGAAAGACGCAGTCAAAAACAGATTATACTGCTAGTTCTGTAATAAAATTTGAAAGTCAGGTTAATTGTCCCACTGTATTCAACAAGTCACATTTAAACCATGGTACAGCAACAAAAGTAGTCATAAGAAAATGAAGGGGAGGTAGAGACCGTGAGTGGGGAAGAGATAGAGAGACCAAGACTAATAGGGAGGGAGGGAGAAAGAGGCCATGAGGGAAAGAGAACGGAGAGAGGAGGGTATACCATGAGGGGTGGGAGAGAGAGAGGGAGGGAGACCATGAGGGTGGGAGAGAGAGGGAGGGGAGACCATGAGGGTGGGAGAGAGAGGGAGGGTATACCATGAGGGTGGGAGAGAGAGGGAGGGGTATACCATGAGGGTGGGGGAGAGAGGGAGGGAGACCATGAGGGGGGGAGAGAGAGGGAGGGGAGACCATGAGGGTGGGAGAGAGAGGGAGGGTATACCATGAGGGTGGGGAGAGAGAGGGAGGGAGACCATGAGGGTGGGAGAGAGAGGGAGGGAGACCATGAGGGTGGGAGAGAGAGGAGGGAGACCATGAGGGTGGGGAGAGAGGGAGGGAGACCATGAGGGTGGGGAGAGAGAGGGAGGGAGACCATGAGGGTGGGAGAGAGAGGGAGGGAGAGTGGGACTAAATAAAGAGTTTGGTTCAAAAATCCAACATATTTCAACTGAAGAAGTTTGGAGTGTACAACAGCTGAAACAAGGCAATAAAGAACAAGTCTGAATGATGTAAAAAGTGTAAATAAAAGTTTCAAAATTTTGATTCACAGCACCCATAACATCAGATGACAATACTTGGGAGTAAAATTGGGTAGACAAAACTATTAGGAATACATTGATAGTTGCGCTAACATGAAGTCCGCACCAAATGGGTAAATAGAAGTATTTTTGCCTGGGTTGGTTTGGTTAACAGCATATCAATTCCTTATGGGTCATTTAATGACAAAATTTAATTTCCTTGGGAGCTTTGGTAATTTTTTTTTTTTTGTTTGTTTTTCTTTCATGGTGTTTCGATCTAAGTTTGGGGATTCACTATTTGCCCATAGCTGAGACCCTAACAGATGTTACTACCTCAGATCCGAGTGAGTCTGCAAATAACAGCAATTAAGAGGTGGTTCCACACTCCTCAAAACCTCCGAATCAGAGGCCTTGCTGCCAGATGTAGTTTATTGTCATACACACAACATGCCTTACTTGGTAATCTATTATCTAGATTAAAAAGAAGAAAAAAAGCCATCCAGCGACTGACAGGGATATATTGAGCCTAGAAAACACTTGATTGAAATTCTTTAAAAAAGTCCTCTGAGTTCATAATCTGCAACAGGCAGAAATAGTACAGCTTGACTACAAATTTATATCTGCTATTTTATACAGTAACATGTGAGGTTTTGCAAATTGCTGAGGATTTTAACAATGTGCTTTTGTAATGAACTTAGATCATTTTACTAATATCATACCCATCCAATATGTTACTTTTACTGGAGATATTTATAAAATTTCCTTTAGTTTGGCTTGAAGTCAAATGAGGCATAGTTAGATTATATATCTTGAAAATCAGCATTCAAAATCTTTACTTTTAGATGGGCTTGAACAATAATGATGAGTAGGAAATTAAGCAACTATTACAGCCACTACTATTAAGCTCAAAATTCCACTTGAAAAAAAAGGAAAGGAAGGAGCGACGGAAGGGAAAATGAAAGGAAGGAAGGAGCGACAGAAGGGAAAATGAAAGGAAGGAAGGAGCGACGGAAGGGAAAATGAAAGGAAGGAAGGAGCGACGGAAGGGAAAATGAAAGGAAGGAAGGAGCGACGGAAGGGAAAATGAAAGGAAGGAAGGAGCGACGGAAAGGAAGGGAAAGGAAGAATGGAGCGACGGAAAGGAAGAAAGGAGTGACGGAAAGGAAAGGAAGTGAAAAAAAGACAGAAATAAATGAAAATAAAAAAAAAAAAAAAAAAAAAGAAGAAAATTTCAAAAGAAAATCTCTTCCCACTAGTATTCCTCTATTTTTTCCAATAAAAATCAATAAGACCCAATTAGTATCAAATACTATTTAAGATGCGGTTTTCAAAATCATGCTTCTTACAATTGTTAAAATCAATAAGAATATTTGCTAAACTGAAACATTCTAAAAAAGAACTTGAAAATGAAAGAAATCAGGGCTTAAAGTCAACTTGGTTAAATGCAACAAAAATGATAAAATCATAATAGTGGAGCTGTTAAAAGTTTTGTCTTTCTTGGATCAGTTGCCTCAGAGGCTCAGTGCAATTTTATGAATGGTGAAGAATAGTACTTGCTTCAATTGTTTTTCAAAGACTGAAGGAAAAGATCAAAGTCTCTCAGTCTTCAAAATCAAGTGCATGATCAGAATTATGGTTGGGAAAAATATCAGACACAAATCAGAATGGATGCCTTAAGGAAAAGGCTAGATACAAAGCCAGACATAATTACCCTTATTAGAAGAGAGAAGATAAATTGGTTTGGTCATGGAATCAAACGAGGTTTATTCATTGATTTATTTAGTATTTTACAACTTATCAACCCCTTTTTAGGTTATTTAAAGCCAAAACCTATTTTGGATTGTAAGAATAATAATTCTTTTTGCAAGTGAATTTTTTTGAGAATTATTTCTACTATTTAACTCTTAGCTGGGGGAGAAGAGATGAATTCATACCTTTCCCAAAGGTATTAGCATGTAAGTGAATGTAATAACTGACTAGAATTCAAACTTGTCCCTCCAATTTCTCATTTCAAGCCACTATCAATTACACCACCCACACATCCAATATGAAGAGGAGAACAAAGCTTTATGTATAAATCATACAAAAACAACTTCCCTGGTATATAAAAAAAAAAAAAAAACAAAAAACAAAAAAAAAAAAAAAAAAAAAAAAAAAAAAAAAAAAAAAAAAAAAAAAAAAAAAAAAAAAAAAAAAAAAAACAAAAAAAAAAAAAAAAAAAAAAAAAAAAAAAACAAAAAACAAAAAAAAAACAAAAAAAAACTGTGGTAGTGCTAAAAGGAAGTGAAGGCCAAATCAGAGAGGAAACAGGAGTACCACTTCTAACACTTGAAAGGATTGCCTTGGACAGGAAGAAATGGCAAAGTTATATGGGTATGAAGTGTGTAAGAATCTTCTTTGACATTATGCAACCAATGTAATTTAATTAGTATCAATAATTACTTACCTGTGAGCCAAAGAACGGCTGTGAGGATACCATCAAGAAAGAGAAAAGTTTTGGCTACATTGATAAATCGGCAAGTGGGTAACGTATAAAAGCTCTTCCTCTGTGGTTGGGACAGTGGTGTTGCTTCTTCTGTGCCCAACAAAGGGTCATCATCGTCCTCCATAATGTAATGTCCGGTGTCATTAATATGATTGCTCTGCATTTTAGACTCTGGTAAAAAGAAACAAATTGGAAAGATGGTTAGACATAATAAACTGTAGAAATTAAGGTTTAGAATTTGAATAAAATTGAAGTTCTTTAATGAAGTTGATTTCAAGGAGTAATTTGCTGATATTAATTACAAAACCTTCATTAGCAAACCCCTCCCCCCCCCAAAAAAAAAACAAACAAAAAACAGGATCCTTGTGCATCTGTTTACATATTTATTAATGAATAAAAAGAGAAGAGGAAATACTATTCTGAGGCACTTTATCAAAGCACTGTAGGATTTATTTAGTTGCATATCTACAAAAGATATTCATGAATGTTCTCAAATTTAAAACCAATGACATTGGTTTGTCAAAGCTTTTAAATTTGAGAACATTCATGAATATTTATCAGGTGGTTGAAAGGTCAATCAAAATATGTGGAGGACACAATGTGTCATAATTCAAGGTCTGAGAAAAAGTAAGTAATATTCAAGAATTTTTTTAAATGAATATTGTTTAAATTGTGATTAGATTGTTATGGTATGAGATGGATGTGTGTGTTGTACATCTTCCAAAACATGGATGGTGATGGATTTAACCATTTTCTTTTGATTTTTCAACATATTTGTGGTTATTTATGTTGGCTTGGGAAAGTAGTCTTTCAGGAAAGTTGAGATTGGAAAGAAACTGGGGCATAGATTTATATTTTGATAAGATCTGATAGAAGCACTCTCCAGAATTTTAATTCTAAGTAAATTCTCTTTTGATAATTGTGGTTTAATTTATTTGTGTATGACTAATGCATATCTATATATCTATCTGTATAGTGAGTGTATGTCTGAATGATTAGAATGTTAATACTGTGACCATGAGACCCAGGTTCAGATCCCATCAGGGTAGATTTGTCAATAGCCTGATTAAATGATTACTTCATGCAACCCCATACCACGGTTTAACCCAAAACTTGTGAGTGAAATTAATTAACTAGATGAAACTGTTTAGAAGCCATAGATCATAAAACGTATCCCTTTTCCTAACAAAATTACTGCTATTACAATGTGGGATATTTAAAAACAATAGAGGGTGAGTATCTAGATATATTAGAGTGAAAACAAAAACATCTAAAGTTAAAACCAAGCATCCTTGTATCTCCAGCATTTCTTGTAAAACTAACCACAGATATATAACACATACAAATAAAGACCTATAGCTACAGAAGAATATAGACTTAAATAGAGAGGACATCATTTTGCCTTCAGGAGACCCTTTCAGCCAACATTTTATCAAAAGGAGACTGTTGGCACATAGAATTTTTTTTTCTATTTTATGCTCTTTTTGGAACCTTTTATTTTGTTTTTAGTTGTTAATTTATTTACAATTTTAATCATGTTCCAATTTTCCCTCCTCATTTGAGATTATATATAATATATATTACAATAAAAACATTTTACATTGCTACACAAAAACTTTCATGTTTCAGTATGAAGATGATACTTCTTCAGGTGATGGTAGATAACTTGTGATAAAAATGATTTATTAGGGAAATTTACTTCCCAATGAGTGAACAAAACAATTATGAAAAAGTTTGTCTATAAAACTCAAGAGCCAAAGGGCTGAATATAATATTCATCAGCTAAGTGGCAACTTTTATTTGTATTAATCCTATATATCATCTAATCATTAAAATTAATCATTTATGTAAAAAATGAAATACAATTTTCCTAACTTAAATGACTGGAATGCTCAAAAATTAAAAATGACAGCCTGTCTGGAAAAAAATGGAAGCCAAATGGCAACAATTGAAAGGAAAAAAGAAAAAAAAAAAAAAAAAAAGAAAAGAAAAAAGGTAAAGAGTGAGTGTCAAGTGAAGAAAAAAAAAAAAAAAAAACAACAAAAAGAACAAAATCACAACACCCTACATATATGCACATCCGTGTCAACACACACACACTATAAAAAAAAAAAAAAAAAAAAAAAAAATTGAACCAATGAAAAGTGCATATAAAAAAGAAAAATCAAGAAGTATAAGCAGTCAATTGCTGATACCCCTTGACGAGTGGACAGACAGGTCTGTCTACAAAACTCTGGAGACTGGATGCTGAAGGTAACATCAATCAGCTAAGTGACAAGCTTTTTACTTGTATTAATATATATATATATATATATATATATATATATATATATATATATATATAAAAATTCCTAAGAGGATAGAATCCAGGTAGAACTCAATGTGAAAGAAAGTAGTGATACAAATAATAAATCAGTAAAGTTAATGCAATTAATGGTGAAATCACTTCGCTAACAGATTAAATAAAGCAGTAACTTACTAACCGGTCATTGAATGATGTGATCTTTGTTTTAAAAATTGTAGAATGGATTTTATATATATATATATATATATATATATGACTGTAATTTTTAAATGGATATTTTTTTTTAATCTGGTATTATTACTTTAAACTAACATGGATACTCATGTCAGAGCTGATACCCCCATTTTATGTTTTATAGTTTATTTTTTCCCTTAATCAGTCAACTAGCCTACATTGAGAACCTAATAAAGAAAAATGTGCCTCCAAACAAGAATCAAACCTGTGTTCCCTTTTTCTATAATGAAGACCATTTCTATAGTCAAAGTGTGCCCTTACCAATTAAGACATGGGAGGCCATCATGATAACATAAATCTCAATTACCAACTTATGGAATGCACATCTCCCCTTGGTACTTTTTTCACATCTATAGCTTCTAGTTTTATTTTCATACCCAAATTATAAACATGGTAATTTTTACTTAATTTTATTTAATCGAACCTTTTTATTACTGTAAATGTTATTTTCAGTGGGTAGAGATGCTTGAGTAGACATCCAATTTTTTTTTCCCTTAAACAGGGAAATTAATGCCAACCAGCCTAGATCTAAAAAAGATGTCTGCATTAAATGATATCTGTAAGCCTAAACAATAATATCTCAAAGATAAATTGTACACTTTGATATCCACCAGGTGTACTATTCAATTATTATTTTATCAAAATCAGCTCAGAAATAAGTGGGTCATATGTGCCCTAGAAATAAATTTTTAATTATGTATTTTAAATCTTTCAATTTTTTTTTTTCAATCATTAGATATTATAGGCAAAAACTGACAAATGCTCATGACAAAAGGAAAAAATAGAAACTAAACTGTGTTATATAATGGACAATATTTTCTGGCATATAAACCCACCCTCACATACACCATTTCAGAAAAAACGTTTTATAGTATTTGTGGATAAGCATTAAATTTTACTGTAATATATAGCTACAATAGAGAATAAAAACCAAGAAAACTTGTACAAAAAGAGATGAAAAAGAGAAGAAAAGGAGATGAAAAAGAGAAGAAAAGGAGATGAAAAAGAGAAGAAAAGGAGATGAAAAAGAGAAGAAAAGGAGATGAAAAAGAGAAGAAAAGGAGATGAAAAAGAGAAGAAAAGGAGATGAAAAAGAGAAGAAAAAGGAATGAAAAAAAGAGAAGAAAAGGAGATGAAAAAAGAGAAGAAAAAGATGAAAAGAGAAGAAAAGGAGATGAAAAGAGAAGAAAAGGAGATGAAAAAAGAAGAAAAGGAAAAAAGAAGAAGAAAAGGAGATGAAAAAGAGAAGAAAAGGAGATGAAAAAGAGAAGAAAAGGAGATGAAAAAGAGAAGAAAAGGAGATGAAAAAGAGAAGAAAAGGAGGAGAAAAAGAGAAAAAAAGGAGGAGAAAAAGAGAAAAGAGAAGAAAAGAGAAGAAAAGAGAAGAAAAAGAGAAAAGAGAAGAAAAGGAGGAGAAAAAGAGAAAAGAGAAGAAAAGGAGGAGAAAAAGAGAAAAGAGAAGAAAAGGAGGAGAAAAAGAGAAAAGAGAAGAAAAGGAGGAGAAAAAGAGAAAAGAGAAGAAAAGGAGGAGAAAAAGAGAAAAGAGAAGAAAAGGAGAAAAAAAGAGAAGAAAAGGAGGAGAAAGAGAGAAAAGAGAAGAAAAGGAGGAGAAAAAGAGAAAAGAGAAGAAAAGGAGGAGAAAAGAGAAGAAAAGGAGGAGAAAAAGAGAAAAGAGAACAAAAAGAGAAAAGAAAACAAAAAAGAAAAGAAAATTCAACTATAATTGAAATGCATAATAAAAAACATTAATCTACTTTGTATATAAAAAACCGAGTATATTTTTTTGACATTTTTCTTCAATAGGGTGAGAGAGAAAAAAGTGTGGACAGAGGGGAGGAGGAAGAAAGAGAGAGTGGGAAAAGAGAAAGAATGGTGGTGGGGAGAAAAAGGGAAAGAAAAAAAAGTGGGTTATTTATGATGTGGTGACTATATAAATATTAAACTTGAGGCCAAAAAGGGAAAATGTCAGCAAGAAGATGGTTTAAAAATGGCTTTTACCTGGACTTCAGAATATAGACTTTTGGTGCCCAAGTTGGAAATATACGACTCTTACAGCTCTAAGGCATTCCTTATGTAGCATCTATAAATCTTTCGTGTCCTGAGATTTGGATAAAATCAATCACACAAATCATTTAGGTCATTAAATAAATAGATTATGCAAAGTTTTCTTGATAACTCTAAAGTCTACAATAAAACAATTTCTATCCAACTTACTGACTCAGTAGAAATGATCACGAGCAGGTAAGTATTACCTTATATGGAAATTTGGTGATATAGTAAACATTTTTGAAACCTAATCTATATATTAAGAGTTCAAGTTTTTTTTCCTTATAGAGAGAAAAAAGGTAAGAGAGGAGAGAAAAAGGTAAGAGAGGAGAGAAAAAGGAAAGAGAGAAAAAAACTGTCAAAATTCAATGCTTTTTAATTTTTTTTTCCAACTAGGTTACATAATGTGTATGTTATCTTTCATTCTAAAAGATGGAATCTACATTGTATTTTAATTGGGGTTTGATAACTATTGATAGACTGAATACGAGAGCATTCTTTGCTATCAACTCTGGTAGTGTGCATGCATTTACTATTAGGTACCCAATAGAAGAGAAGGGTACATTTTTTCCAACCCTCCCCACAGACCTTATTAAAGACTATTGCATTTAACCCTTTAATCAATTTTCCAACCCAACTTTATTAACACCACCCCACTCATTGCCAATTAGTGTCATCCTCGCCCAAGATTTCCACTAACATGCCAATGATCACCTCTCGTTGCATTCTGGAGAAGAGCATACTGCATGTTCACAAGGTAGCACAATGAAAGAAAAATGCCATATCAAGAAATAACATGAACCCTATTTAGGTAGGTGTTTTATTTATCGCTCTGCCTGCTTATCTGTGTGGGTAGGTAGGTGATACTTGGGGCAACTTCTATGTCAGCTCTTCCTCCTACCAACTTGTCACCCATGGTGGGTGGCAATATGTATATAAAGCACATTGAAATAGCTAATGTATAGGTTTACCATCATTGGAGATAATGGTGAACCCATAACCAAACCTTCTTCCTGTCATATATGTCAGAATCCAATTGGAATTATGTTGTTGGTATTCAAAAAAAAAAAAAAAAAAAAAAAGAAGATGTTGCAAAGTTATCTATCAGAATACTAGTACACTTCCCAAAAGAGGGGCTTGATTTCTCAAAACAGAGAGCTTCATTGATGAGAATTTTGATGAAGAAGCTCACAATGTCAAAAATCACCATCTGTTTGCAAGTAGAGTTCTTTACTTGCCTGTCAGTAGGTTGACTAGTATAAGGAATTATTTCAACAGATCACCTTCTTTCATATTCTGACCATCTTGAAAAGAGTTTATAAACCAGAAAGATTGTGGCTGATTTGGTCATGAAAAATTTTATAAATCTTTATAGAATTTAAATCAGCACTCTTTAAAACAGCCCAAAAATATTTTTTTTAAATGATTACAAATATTTGTGTATCATTTGTGAGATTCTTGAAAACACCATCAAAAAATACATTTTTAAACTTCTTTCATAAAAAAAAAAAAAAAAAAAAAAAAAAAAAACTTATCTTTATGACAGAAATGTTACAAATAATTGCCTTTAAATTTTGCTCTTACATAACTGCATATATAAAATGAAACAGGTATCCAAATTGAAAAACTTTTTTTTACAGGATGCAGAGCTACTACAGTACACCCATCTGAGCCAAAAAACATGACACCTTGTAGAGAAAGAATCCCATAATATTCTACAGGTACTATATATATTATATGCAGGGATAAAGAAATTAGAATAAATAAAAGTTTTAAAAAATTTTCTCTCTCAAAAACAAAAAAAAATGAATGTGTGTAAGCTTTTTATTTGATTTTTCTTGTTTTCATAGAAGTTTTCCCTTTTCAGGACAAAGTGTGTAAAAGTTGTCATGTTTTGTATGTCCAAGCACTTTCAGGTAATTCTTTTAGCCATTATCAATGTTTTTTTTGTTTTTTTTTAATTTTTAATTCTAACTGAATGTGTAGATTTTTATGTATGTATCTAGAGTAATGATAATTTTTTTTTTCCCCAAACACAGTCAGCACATTGTGATCATATTCATAGTTGATGTTATAGAGTGTTGGCTTTTTCTTCTTTTATTATCAATGCTTCCATTATTATTAAAAGAATAGCCAAAAGTATTTGAACATACAAAACATTGAATAAATAGCTTAAGCACCTTGTCAGTCACCTTTAATGAAACTTATATAAAAGAGGGATTGCTACAAAATACACAATTGTAAATTATTTTCAGATACAGTGTATCAAGAAAGGAATAAAATATAAAAAAAAAGAGAAAAACTGTTCTTAGCCAACACATTTCATCCTGAGTGACATTATCAAAGCAAATGTAGGACTTATCTTGTTGCACAATTTTGCATACAAGAGCAAGGATGTCATTGGTTTATCAAGGCTTTTAAATTTGAGAATTGTCATGAATATTCATCAGGTGGTTTAAAGTTCAGTCAAAACATGTGGAAGACACAAAGTGCCATAATTCAAAAATATCGCTGAATTTGGAAAAAAATAAATAAAATAACAATAATCGAATAAACATGGTCAAGAGGCTGATATAAAAATTAAAGATTTTATCAGAAAAAGTAACTGTTTTCATGGTTATATAAATTCTGGAAACATTTTTAACACTTTGTGACATACACACAGAAAAAATTTTTTTTAGAAATAACACAGAGCAATGACAAAGTTCAGGATGGTCCAAAAATTAAGCATATTTTAATCAAGAAGCAAGGGTTCATTTTTTTTTAATGCAACTTCATTAAGTTAAGTATTTAAAAAACTAAAATAAAATACGAATTGGCTATATGTAAGGTTTAAAATGAATTTTAAAAAACGAAAAAGTTTTCCTGAAGCTTTCAGTTTGCTTTAAAAAGGATTAAATTTATACACTGTAAATAAAATACTTTGGTGATTTTCAGACAGAACTTATATTGATTGGAATAGACTTGCATTTTTTTCAGTAAAATTTATATAACATCACCATTTTTTTTTTGAACATTTGTAAACGAAACAAAACAATTTTCTGTTTTAAAAATCTTGCAAAAATAAAATACATTTCTGAAACGTTATTTGAGGAAAATTGGCAAATTTAAACTAAAGTTAAGTTAATCTGATTTGAAACAAATATTACTTACAACATAAAATATTGTATACAAGCATTTTATAACCATGGGATCTTGTTTTTCTGACGTGTTAATCGATTTATTGATGGTAGATTGACCACCGAACTTGATCATAATTATTATCAATGGTGTAGCAGACGACAATTTTCATTTAGGGTTTTGTTTTTTTGTAAGGGGGGGACAACCTTTAAAACAAGTGACCGTTTAAGAATAGATTTATCAGTTTGTACATCCATACTGCAGAAATTCTGCATACATACATATAAAAACAAATCGAAATTCGTTTAAAAAATTGTTGGGGTCTTCAGATTGTAACAAGCTTTTAAAATAGTTTTATTTAATCCCCTAAGAATTATCTCGTTGAAATTGAACTTTAAAAAAAAAATCAAAAACTGTATAAATTTATCAATTTTAAATTGTACTGTGTGTCACCCGAAAAAGAGGCAAAAATTTGCTATGGTAAAAATTAAGTTAGTACATTGTGTAACAAATCAAAATTTCGAATGTTCTAAAATAAATAATTAAAATTAAATGAATAAATAAAATAATAATTCCCTAATCAAACAATACTTTGATCCTTCCTCTTAAATAACAACAAGCATTTTGACGATAAAACTATGTTTTCTTTTTCATTACGTTTTTTTTTTTTTTACTTTGAGCATATTTTCATCACGGTCGGGTATGCTGACTTTTTTAGCGATCTCATGGAGGTAACTAGCTAAAAGAAGCTTAATTAATTAAAATTACTTTGATCCCAATAAAAAAGAGTAGTTTTCATGCGTTTTTGTAGTGTGTATATTGCCTGAAATTTTATTGTTAAAAACAAGTTATTCTCCACGAAAATAAAGTCAAAATATTTTGTTTTCCTGAAGACAAGGAACCACAACCGCTTTTGACCAATTTTCAGTTACTTATCCAAAAATCATGACTGCGAAGTCGTTATCAATGTCCGACAACTATTTTTTTGTATGGTATGGTAATCAAATGGTGGCCTTTTTAAAAAGGCCTTTTACCTGTGAATAATTTTATCAGCACTTATCCTTGGTTACGTAAGAAACGTTCAAAGTTTTTAATTTTCTATCATTCTTCTTAATCTTTTAAACACTAAACAGCGATTAGTAATATCAGCTGTGATAGTTTAATAATCTCTACATTTAATTATTACAATATAATTTATAAAACTTTTCAATAATTAACAATAAGCGCAAGGTAATAGGTACGTTGTTTCAACTTAGATTTAGTTACTAAATTAGATTTTAAAAAATATTAATTTTATTCATTTAAACAAATAAAGTTAAAAAAAAAAAAAAAAAAAAAACGCGTAGCCTTACTACACTTACAGAGACCACAATCATTCAATTCAATATCTTGGCTTAAAAATTATTTTCGATGCTTTTTGTTAAAAAAATGTTAACTTTTCAACACTTTCTAAATTTAATTTTTACTAAAAAAATAAAAATAAAGCTCAAATTTTTGCAACTAATTTTTTTTTTTTTTTGGCTGATTTTTTAAATGTAAGTAACAGACGCGAGTGCACACGTTCTAAGACCTTTGTTGACATTTTCAAGAGTTGTTCCTTATTTAGCTGGGTTTGGTATAAGGCCACAGATATTAAGCACCCAAGGAGGATCGAATTCACTACCGAGGATCAAACAGAACAGCTCGCTAATCATTGGCATTATTACATCACCCAACGCCAAGGCGCCCGATTTTCAAAAGTATCTATTGTTTTTAACTTCCCTATCGTGGCAGTTTATTATTACATAATCTAGAAAGGTTTTTAAAAACAAAAAGCCTTAAAACTTCCAAATTTACATTGGATCAGATAAGACAAAATTATAAGAAACATGAAAAAAAATAATAGTGTAATGATCGTCTCAGGCTTGTCAAAATAAAAATAAAATTTAAAATATAAATAAATTGAATCTAAGAACATTTTTTGAATGTCTTTAGTTTTTTTTTTTGTATTTCAAATTAAAAACAAAAATATTTTGTTTACAAACGAAAGAGCATTTTTGTATATAGAAAAAAATAAGTACTCACTACTTTTAATTTTATTTTGCTCAAGTTTTATTAATTAAAAAAAGTTTATAAAATATACAAATGAAATCTTGTGTTGGAAGTTGCATAGACATGTTCTCTATTTGAGAGAGAGACAACTTTTTAAAGACTCCTATATTCGCCAAGGAAGAAATTAACTGCAAACATATAATTTTTAAATATAAAACAATGGGAATTTGATAATGCGACATAATTATTATTATTAATATTCACTAAACCTGAAACCAATGAAACCCAATTGAGCGTTCAAGTACGGAAGATGTTTGGGGGGGGGGGATATTTTAAATAAAAATAACTTTAAATAACAATAAATGACAGTTTCCCCATAGAAGATAATAATACACAGTCGCACCCTTGTCGAATTCAAAGTTGGTGATCGGCACACAACAACAAAAATATTCGAGAAAAGAAGAAAAAAATATTGACAATTTATGCTCAATATACTAATGAAATATTTTAATATTAAATTTTAATCAATTAAATTTTGTATTTTCAAAATGATTTATTTACTTCGATTTTTATGTACACAAAGACACCAATAATAAATGAAGTCAATCGATTTCATTCATTTGTTTTACTTATGAAATATAAATTATAAATATCTTTTTTAGTGTTGCGAACAGACTTAGAAGAAACAGTTGACTAACAGAAGCTAAGAAAAAAATTCCTAACAGCCATTAATAACAACATTAATTTGAATTAAATTACTCACCTGAAGTGTGGGGTTCCCGACTTTCTGGTCGGATTGGAAGTAACTCATGTGCGTACTGCCAACCACTTGCCTGTCTCCTCAACACACTTCTCGGTAACGCGACTACCTCCAATTTTAGGGTTATATTTAAAAAAAAACAAAAACAAAGTACGTGAGTACGTAAGAGAATTTGTCGCTTACTTGTCTTTAGTCGGTAGCCTACATAACCTTATCTCCAAAAAGAAATGGAATTTTAAAAAAAAATAAAAAATAAAGACACTTGTAAATAATGTGTTGACAATTTCAGCCCGTATTTAAAACAAAGGTCGACGTCGTCTTCTCCGACAGCTGATAAATTAGACGAACCTAGTTACCTCCCTTGCAAAGGCAATAGTTAAGTTTTTTCAATTACATTTGTTTTTTATCCGTTTCTTCTTTTAATGAGGCTTTTTTTAAAATAATTATTATAATGTGACCTTAATAAATAAATATCGATTATAAAAATCGTTTAAATCCTAATAATTACCTTTTTTAATCATATTTCATATTATAAAATGGTTTTACTTAAAACTCGTGGTAGAAACTTCAGTGTTAGGGCCGGAATGAACATAGTTCAATCAAAATTCAAAACTGTTACAATATATTTTCGAAATTGACACAATTAATTGAGTCAGTTTTGAATTTTTTTTTTTAAATGGATTTCACACGTTTATGGAGTTTTCATTCAAATTTCGAAAATAATCTCGCACAAAAATCTTTTTTTTTTGGTTAAAGGTAAAAGAAAAATATAAATATTTTAAAGAACATTCATTTTTAATTAATTATACAATTGAAACAAAAAATTGCTTTCTTAAGGAAAATATTTTTTAAATTTTCTGTTTTATAAATTTTCAGAAAATTCCATTTTTTGTCATAATAAAGGAGTGAAGAGCAAAAAAACAACTGAATTTTTCCAATTTTATAATGAAATTCTTTTAATGCACTCAATTTTCTGCTTTAAAAATAAAACCTGTAGTGTAGTGCAACAGATAACTTTTTTTAATCAAAATATGTTGTTATATATATATGAAGGACAACAAATTCATCTTTGTGGTAATATTGTAATATCTGTCCAGCTTTCTACATAAAATGTTTCACACTTCAAAAGAAAAATATAAAGTTTCACCTATTTTAAAGATCGGGGGTAAAGGAGTAATAAAATCTCAAGATATCAACCCTGTTTGTCTATACATTTCTTTGCTCTTTCCTTTCATATTTCTTTTCATTTTTTTTCAGCTTTCTTACTCTCTACTTTTCATTTGTTGGATTAACATTCCATCTTCTTCACAAATTAATATGCATTATACTTGGCCAGTCATGTGACCCAGGGGTTGGTAAGCTATGGAACACATGCCACATGTCAAGCAATTTCCAACGGCATACAGCAACAAATAATATCATGAAATCCAAACCAATAACTACTACAATGCAAAAAAAGACATTTAGCTGTTTCAATTTTAATATATACTAAAGTATATATTTTATATATTATGATATAAAATATATTGTAGAACAGGTATATTGACCTTGACTTGTATAAAAATATGTATGCTGTTGGCACACTGAATGATTTTAAAACCTTAAGTCAGCACATCGATAGCTGACCCCTGATGTGATCCTTAACAGCAAATTGATGAAGCCCCATTTGTACAGAGACTAGTTTTGAGGTAGATACCCATGGTATAAAAATTTTATATTTTAGTACTGTAAATAAATAAATATTTAATTGTCTAGGTTGTATTTTTTATAAGTTTTTTCAGAAGTGTATTTTAAACAAAGCCAGACAGTTTGTAAAAAGGAGTCAGGTCAGCACCTAAGATCAGAAAACATTCAGACTTCAAGGCAGAAAGCACCCACACTTCAAGGCAGAGGGAAGTGTCCAAGTAGAAGGGAGTCATGAATCACTATGGAGAAAGAAAGATGAGCAGACAGCAAAATCTCAACCGGAAGGCGGGCACAAGTTCCAAGAGGGTAATCCATTTGAGTTGCTTCCACAGAAGAAATTAAAAAAAATAAAAAGTCAAATTGAACTTTGTTTGTCCTTTACAGAAAACATAAAAAATCATTGTGACAACAATCAGTTCAAACCACAAAATTCCCTTCATTCTGAGACTTTCGTATTATGTTGTACAAATTAGTTGGGTGCCATTTTTGTATTTCTGCCTTATTTAATTTTTTTTACTTGCTTCCTCAAAGTCTTTTTCTTTTCATTTTCAAAAAGTGTAACCGTTTTTTGTTTCATATATTTGATTTGTTATCCAGCCTTAGTTGTCTATAAGGAAAATTTTTGTACAAGCTTTTGTTTGTAAATTTTGTATTTGTTTTTGGTTTTTTTTTTTTTTTGTGTACTGTAATAAATGTTTGTTCTTTTAGATTTCATGTAACGGTTGGGTCTTACTTGTGCCTTCTTCAACTTTATGGATAAGAGTTTATAAAATGATAAATGGATAAATGAGACATGTGTTCTCTTTTACCATTCTATTCCTACTAACTAAATTTTTAAATTTTGCGCAAAAACTATTTTGGTTTTTGTAGGAAATTAAATTTTTACAATAAATAGTAAAAAAAATCTTGCCATATGATGTGTTGAACTTGTGAATAATGACAGATTTTGTAACTATAAAAATTATTTTAATAAAAATGATAATATTAAAATTATATGAGGAAAGAAAATGATTAAAATATTGGAACTGTGTAAAAATTAATATAGAAACTATTTTAGTAAAAAAAAGTTAATATTGAATTGTATTAAAAACTGATAAAGAAAATTAGAATATCACTAACATAGTTTCTTTTTCAAAGAAATTGCCAAAATAAAGCCAAACACTTTATCTATGTAGTTTTTTAATCATTTCATCCCAAGCAAGGCAATAAAGCCACTAAAGCACAAGTGGTTACTGAGTGTGAGAGAATATGAGAAGAAAAAAAAAAACACTATTACAGTCGCTCAGGTTTTTTTATATTAAAAATCCAAACATCCAAATTTCAAAACAATAATATGATAAAAATAAAGGAAACATGAGTATTCCTGTTAAATAAATAATTTGTATTTAAAAATATATGTAAATGAATTCAAAAGAGTCAAAAAGGAGTAAAAATAGTCTTTCATTGAGTTAAAGTCTTTAGGTAGTTAGTTCACAGAAAAATCTGTAGTTTAGAAAAAACCTTTAAATAGTTGTTTCACAGTCAAAGGTTGTGGTTGAAAAAAATACTTTTATCATGAGTGAAAATTCATTGACCGTCCAAGTTGTTGTTGCTGGAGCTGATTCATTTGAATTCACCCACACATGTTTCTTTCAACATGCACTGTGGAGGAAAGAAAAAACTAAACAGTCACAGTGTAGAGACAGTCACACATCTCTCTGCTTGAAAGTTGAAATCTGTGTGTTTTTATCAGAAATTGTTCTTGAAAGTAGGCTTGAGAAAAATAGGTTTTTAGTTTTCTCTGATTGGTCAAATATGACACATGGTGATGTTAATTTCTAACCAATAGACACTATGATTTAAACAGTGTGTGTTGTATTGTGAAATCTTTTTTTACATGTTTGTAATATTGTTTATAATTGGGTAGAAAATAAAGTTTGGGTGTGTTTTAGTATCATATGTATGTGGGTATGTAATTGTGTTGGAAATAGGGTTTATTTCCTATAAGAATGATAAAAGAACATAAATATAAAAAAATATGAATGAGCATTAATGTGTAAAAAAAACTGAAGAAAAAAGTAAGCTCCAAAATTATATTATAAAAAAAAAAACACCAAAATAGTTCAAACTTTTCATGGCAAAAATTTTACAGGATGGACCCAACTTTGAAAACAGCCAAATTTGAATTAAAAACAAGTTCCATTTGATTGGATGGTGACTTGATGTTTTAACCCCGAGGAATTGGTTTATGAGTCAGTTTTGATCTGTGTGTTTGCTATATAAAAGGGAAAATTTTGAATACTGCAGAAAGTGGTAAACCATACTCAGATGAAAGGTTGCTGCTAACGAGAAGGGATTAGGCCACTTGGTCGAAAGGCTGTCATCATCAGGCAGAAAAATTTAACTGTCTCTCTATGTGTAAAGGCAGCTGCTGCTGATAAAAGACCATGGATGATAAAAGACTATTACTGAAAAAGAAAATAGAAAAAGAAGAATCTAAATTCTTAGCATCAGAATGACTTCCATAGACTTGCTAGATTTTATCTCAAATTTCAGTATGCCTGTTGCAAATGCCTGTTGCAAATGCCTGAATTTTCATCAAAAGGACCCAGAAAAGCAGCTTTGCCAAGGTAGGTCAACCTTTTCTCACCCCACTTCAAACTTCAACTTTCACCTTCAAATTTCAACTTTCAACCTTTGAACCAACAACATTTTGAACTGTGAACTTTTCTAAGTATATTTTTTTGTTGATAAGAAATTGATTTATATAAACTGTTGCTCCAAGAAAAATTTGTTAAAATCCCTTTGTTGTTAAAGAAAACATTTGCTTTACATGAAATTTATTTTTCTAAGAAAAAACTAATTTGTATTTGAAAGAAGTGTTAACCTGTCTTGATAATGTAAAGTGCACAAGAGAAATTTTGTGCAAGGCCTATATTATAATTTTTATTATTTGTATATTGTGAAAAATACTTTTGTCTTTGTAATAAATATTTGTTTCTCTGCAAATTTCACACCATAGTAAAAGGCTTGAGTTTTTCATTTGCGCTATTCAGTACTCGGGATAAGGGATTTGGTATTCTTCCTTCTCCTTTTCTCCAATAAATCTTTTTTAATATCAGCTAGCTTCCCTTTTCAGAATCAGAGAGAAGGCATGTAACACACTTCTACACTTTGTTAACATGTTCTCTTTCTAAAAATAAAACCTTCATTTATATTGTTTTGACTTCTTAGTCATCTTTATCTCTTTATTTTAAATGTTTAGGTAAATATCTGTAGTAACAGGAGGGAGTACTGAAGCCCTTCTAATACTCTAATGATGTCATATTCAAAGCAATACAAAAAGCTTTTAAAATATTTAAAAATAAAAGAGCAGACCATTCTGACAAAACAAATGAATCAAAATATATTGTTCTACCCATCAACTCTATCACAACTACAATTGAAAAGAATTTATCTAAGCTTAACATAAAATGTGTTACTACTACTTCTAAAACAATAAAAAAATTAATGCAAAACAAAATAAGCTAAAACTTGAAGGAGGAATTTACTCTATCACCTGTAATAATTGCCACAAATAATACATAGGAGAAACCTCAAGAAATTTAAATAAAAGATTATACCAAGACAAAAGAGTTCTTTTACAAAAAACAGGCTCAATGCATTAGTTGCTCACCATGAGTCTGAACAGAATTTTGATTTAAAAATGTTTTTTTAGTTAGAAGAGAAAGCAATTTGCTAAGACAAAAGTGGATAGAAAGTACTTTAATCTCTATATCATCCACAGTAAATTTGGATCCAGGTTCTTGGCAGATATTCTATTATCACAATGTGGGATATTTAATGACAAGTTAAAAACATAAACAAAAAGAAAAAGAAACTAAATGAAATTAGCCAAACTATATACCCAAACACACGTTAAAAAAATAAAAATGTAAATTTAAAGGTTTGAAATTTCAGTATCCCCTCCTCCTCTTTGTGTGCATATGTAATCAACATAAATACCATTGTAGTCCAATGAAACCCTAAAGGATGAAATGTGACAGACATAAATATTTTTCCACATTCCTAACATAAATATTAGGTTGGAAACAAAGAAGAATATAACTAAAAAAAGAAGAGAAAATTTGTGTATCACTATGCTAAGGAGATGGCCTTATCTAGCATGGGGTTATTTGTTCTTGATGTATTTGTTTGTTTAGCAGCATATCAACTCCTTATGGGTCATTTAATGCTGAAATTTAATTTTCTTGGGAGCATTAGTAATTTCTTTTACAAAATTCTTTTAATCCATTAGAGAATTTGTAGGGTTTATTAAAAATTCAAGTTAATAAAAGAGTTCTGAAAAAACATCCTGGACCTAAAGAGATTAGGCAAAAAAGAATGAAGTAAAATACCAACAGAAACTTGAAAATCATTGATTAAAAGCTAAAGAAAGAGACTGATTGCTGTTGAATTGAGTAAAGGATATGCTATAAAGTATTAAATAGGTATTATAATTTTGTACAAATACTTTTTCACCTCCAAATTTTTTAATTTCATATAATTTCATTAATATAACATTTTTCTGAATATTTTTTTATATTGCAGCATTATGCCATGGTATACAAATATTGTATGGATTATAAAATTCTTTTATAAAATCTATGTTAAATAAAAAATTCATGGTATTTCCCATATTTATTTCAAGAAGGGATATACTTTTGATCAGTTAAAAGGTGGAATGAGCCAGCAGCAATCAACATTTAAATTAGCAAATCTCCTTATTTTGAGGGAGATATGTGATCATACGATTCAGCCTTAAAGGAAAGGAAACATTTCTGTTCAGGTCAACTTGTGCCATCAGAAACATTTCTTTATTTTATTAAATGAGAAATTGAAAAATAAACTCTTCTTGTAAGTACAAGATAGAGCAGAATATTATTTATATTTTGTACAGTTGAACTGTTGTCCTTTGTTGTTTATATCAGAGCATCTTGTTCCTTGTGTCCTCTGGCCTTTTTTTTAGGTGTCTGTTGATCTCTGGGAATTTTGAACTGAACCCTTTATTGATTGTTCTTGTCTTCTGTCTATGTATTGGAATATCTCATCTTTTGTCTTTTTTAGAACTGATCAATTATTGCTAGTCTTGCTTCCACTGAATCTGAGCCTGCACTACCCGGCCCAGGGATTGAACTCATAATTATTATGCCAACAAATTCACAAACCAACACTTAATCCTCTAGGCTATTGTTCCCTGGGACAATCCTGAGTTTAGAACTTTGAGCTTTAAATCTTATTACCTCCTTGCAGCTGAAGCTACCTATCAGATAATTTTGACTATTTCTCTCTCTCTCTCTTGCTGCTGCTACTGAAGCCTTACTGTCAAGCTTGCCTCTCATACCATTTCTCTTACTTTCTTCATTAATAACTGCCATATAGTATTTATTTTTATTCTAGGCCTACTGAGGAGGCCATCATAGCCTAGCATGTACACTGATTCCATCAGATGTTTGATTTTCCAGTGTTTTTTCTCTGTCTAGTATTTTCACTTCATTCCACAGAGTTTGGTGACCAACTCTTTTCCCTCCAGCAAACCATGCCTAAATCATTCTCAAAATGACATTACATTATTCATTACATAGTTTAGTATAGCAGAGCAACCATAAGAAAGCCACTTTTTCAAATGGCAATCACTCAACAGAGAAAGCAGTAAATAAGGTTGCTTCCTATAGTATTGTTATATAGGAATAAAGTGTTGCTGCCAACACTGTAGTTTGAACATAGTCACTAGTGAGCAAACACAGGCGATTCCATTTTTGAATAAGTAGATCATGTGATAGTAAAGGAAATGTATACATGGGAATTAGCATGGCATCTAATTGATCACCATTTCTATTCTATCCTCTATAGGGATCACTATTTCTACTCTATTCTCTATTACTACAGATCGCTATTCTCTATACTATTCATTATACTATTTCTCTATACGGATTACTATTTGGTGGTTACTTTCGAGTGAGTATTATTGAGAAAGTACTGTTAGTGTGAGTGTTATTTGAAGGCATCTGACACCAGTATTGTTCAATGGCATTACTATAGTTGTATCTGCAATTACAAAGTCTATACTACAACAAGCATTACGAAAGTGACAACGAGTATTCGTTGACATTACAAAAGTGGCAATGAGTGTTTGTTGACATCACAAGTTACTTTCATGTTTATTACTGTAGTGAATTTGCATTTCAATGGGTACTCAATACAAATAACCTTGTCCCAGACAATGCTAAGCTTAGTAAATAGCAAAAAGCAGGGGGCAAGTGTGAGAATGAACAGACCACTGAAGCTTCAGCAACTGACATCTTTTCAGACATATACTTAATTTAAATAAAACTGGAGATTGATTAGCCAAGAATTATCTCTAAATTACCTGCAGTCATTATCAAAACATGGTATCTTTTGTTATGGTGTAGGAGCAATTTGGAGTACTGGTAATTTTAAAAAATTCTAGAATGTGTGGTGATAGAGAAATAAGTAATTAAAAATAAATAACAAGATAACCAAAAATTCCACCATCTTTAAAAATAGATGGGTAATAAAAATCACCAGGCAAACAAAGCCATAGTTCAATGAATCAATCAGAAAGCTTTCACAACCAAGATGTAAGAAAAGCAATAAACAAATAATAACAAGGAGACCAAAATTTCATCATTTCTTAAAATAAATATTTTGACAAACCAATCAGAAAGCTTTCCTAACCAGGATATAGGCTATAAGCCAATGAAAAGCAGAGCAGCTTGTTCAAAGTGAATCTATAGATGTGAAAAATGGAAAATCAACCAAAATCAGATTCAATAAATTAATTTTCTCCATGCTGCAGTCATCATTACATAACCAGAGATAAAATATGACATTTCCATAACTAGCTGGCAACCTTAGACAGGTAAACCATCCTTGTTACATTGAAAACAAACATACTGTCTTTCATTCATGACATTCTCAAGTGGCAGCTATGACATTTGGATACATACATTCATATATTTGTTTGCTTCCACCTGGACTGTTTCTCTCTCTCTCTTTCTCTTTCATATGCACCAGGATTTTAACATTTAAACTCTTGAAACTTCATCTTTCATCTTATCCTTCTATATTATTATATTTAGTATATAAGCATTTTTTGTTGTCAGTTATCAAGAACAAAGAAAATGTATAAATTAACTTTCATATGTCTAAGTTTTATTAAAATTCTAATCATCGCTTTTTAAAATAAACATTGCTGAAGAGTGAAGGCAGTAAAAATAATAGTGGTGTCAAGGGAAAAACTGACCTTATGACACCCAGATGTAGTTTATCATAACGAACAACGAAAACAGCAAAACAGAACTGGTCAAAGTGTAAAAGATAGTTTGGAATAGAGACTGACATAGGAACAAATTAAAGGAGTAAGAAAAATAGCATTGCAATGAAAGGTGTATGAATAAAAATACTTTTCTTTCATCAAGTAATCAAGACACTTTTACTTGTTTCTTTTGAAATATTTCCTTTCTATGTTCTCATCTTTACTAGCTTTAGTTCCAAGAAAATTGACATGAATGAACTAAAATAAAGATGGAGTCAAATTTAGAAAGAAAAAGAAATGTGAACACAGTGAAAAAGGCATGACTAAAACATACACTTCTCTTTAAAAAGTCATCAAAAAAAAACTTTTCTTTTTTTCTTGACTTCCTTTGTTCTCATCTTTTTTGGTTTTTCTGACACAAATGCAGACTTCTTTCTAATACTTCTATCTATCTATCTATCTATCTATCTATCTATCTATCTATCTATCTCAGTCTGTCCGTTATCTATCTATCTATCTATCTATCTATCTATCTATCTCAGTCTGTCCGTTATCTATCTATCTATCTATCTATCTATCTATCTATCTATCTATCTCAGTCTGTCCGTTATCTATCTATCTATCTATCTATCTATCTATCTATCTATCTCTGTCCATTATCTATCTACCTACCTACCTACCTAATACTAGATAATAAGCTCCATCCATAGGACCTGCAAAATGTATATGCGATCTTGACCACGGACTGTGTGTCTTTGGCCAAGGTTCTATCATTATGATGGGTAGTTTTGCTGCTAGAAAACAATCTCTACATGCTTTTATTGTTTTTTCAATATCTTGGTCCATTCTGGTCCAATATACAAAATTCTTCATGAGGGATTTCATTCTTGAAATGCCAGGATGTCCAGAATGAAAATCATTTAATATACATTTCTGTAACAAACTCAGTATTACAATTCTTTGTTAGTGCATTACAACACCATCGCATGTGTTCATGGAAAAATTGCAGAATGCTATAATTGTGGTAAAAAAGAACATATCAAATCACACTGCAGAACTAAACCAAGAAAAAATTTTTGCAATGCACAAGATTGCGACGGAAAAAATAGGCACAAGAAAAAAAAGAAAATTTATTAACGTGCAAATAACAAATGTGGGAGTAAAAATGTTACTAAATACTGGGAGTGACATTTCAATAGTAAATGAAACCACATGGAAAGAAATTAGAAAATCTTTATTAAAAAGGACTTACTAAGTCACAGCTTCAATTTCTGGCAAGAAATTATTGAGGGTATAGAGAATTAATATGTGATGTTAATTTTTTAAATAAGCAAGTAAAAACAAAAGCTTATGTTCTAAGAAATGTGACAAATCTATTCAGTATGGACTGGATGGAACTATTTGAACTGTGGGATTTGCCAATAAATGCTTATTGTAAAAATGTAAGTGGACAAGCAACAAATTTAAAAAGTGACAGCGAAAAACTAAAGGAAAAATAAAAAAAATATTTTCCTGATGTTCTTTCTAATGAACTGGGTTGGTGTTCAAAATTCAAGGTGAATTTTCAATTAAAAAAAATGTTCAACGCGAGTATTTAAACTGAAATGAAGCATACCATTTGCAGCATTAGAACAAGTAAATGAAGACTTGAACAGACTAGAAAGAATTGGTGAATTGCAGAAAAGAAACCATTCAAAAAGGGGTGCATCAGCAGTGTACGTAAAGAAAAAAATGACAAAATTTGTGTTTGTGCAAATTTCTCAACTGGATAAAACAGTTGTCGTGAAACACACTCACCCATTTCCAGGTTCAGAAGAAATCTTTTCAAGGTTGAATGGTAGAAAAATATTTTCAAAGCTGGATCTCTCTGAAGCATATTTACAAATTCAGATTAAAAATCAGTTCTAAATTGACAACCATAAATACACACAGAGGTTTATATAAGTTTAATCAACTTCCTTTTTGTATAAAGGTTGTACCAGCTATTTTTCAACAAGCTATGGATACCATGCTGGTGGATTGTGATTTCGCAGTAGCATATCTGGACAATATTTTGATCAAGAGTGTGTCAGAAGAAGAACATGTTGGGCATGTCAAAACAATTATGCAAAAACTAAGAGAATATGGATTCAAGCTTAGTGAAGAAAAATGTGAATTGTTTTAGCCAAAAATAAAATACCTGGGACAAATTATTGATAAAAATGGTAGGAAACCAGATCCTATCAAGGCTAAATGCAATTAGAAATATGCCTACATCAACAAATGTAAATACATTACAAGCTTTTTTAGGACTGACTAATTATGCTGGGTATTTTGTTGTTGTTGCTTCTGTTTTTGCTGTTGAATTTCAACTATTGAAGGTAAAATTTTCTCGATATTTGCAAAAAAATATTTTTTTTAAACCAATGTGGTTGAAATTCTTGTAACTCCTGTTGCACATGTATGAGTTTTGAAAACATGGTCGTCCACTATTATAACTCCAGTTATAATGTGATTCTTGTTATATCATGCTTGAGCTCAAGTTCCTCACCAAATATTATAACTCCAGTTATAATGTGGTTCTTGTTATATCATGCTTGAGCTCAAGTTCCTCACCAAATATTATAACTCCAGTTATAATGTGGTTCTTGTTATATCATGCTTGAGCTCAAGTTCCTCACCAAATATTATAACTCCAGTTATAATGTTGCACTTGATTTAAAGATCCTCATTGCCAACTATTATAACTTCAGTTGTAATGTTGCAACTTTATCCTGTGTTTTCATTCGAGTATTCGCCAACTATCATAACTTCCTATTGTAAGGTTATTGCTATGATACACACTCATACTTGGTATAACATAATTCACATAAGTATTCCCTATACGTAATGCTTAGGCTATTGCTGTAAGTATGTACAGTTAGTATGAAGACTGACTCCAATATGACTACTACTAACCTCATACCATGGAACTCTATTGTATTGGATGAGTTCATGGAGTCACCAGGAGTGTACTCTTTACTCCACAACAATTAGTCTGCTCATATCTAACTGTATATCTTTCTATCTATGTTTATATCTATCTATCTATCTATCTATCTATCTATCTATCTATCTATCTATGTCACTCACTCACTACATCAAAAGGGTGCATCTAATTTCAGTAACTGGTCAAGAGGCCCATGGGATCATCTTATCCTGTATCCATTAGAAAGAAGGTAACTGTTGGTATGGAAATGAATTTTATGGACTTAGTCATCACTTTCTGTTTTGCTTACTGCTGCTGCCGCTGCTGCTATTTTAATACTTGCTTTGATAAATGAAAGTTGATCATTACTTGGCCTTCAAGTTGAACCCTGGTTATTTTTTTCAGGATTTTTCATCAACAAGAAAATTCTATTTACTTTCATCCTTTATGCACACAAACATATATGTATCTATCTATCTGATTCTGTTAATATCTATCTATCACAACTCATTCATATCTATCATTCTATCTATCTATCTAGCTATCTATCACAGTTTGTCTTTCTCTCTCTCTCTCTCCCTCACTCTCTCTCTCTCTCTCTCTCTCTATCTATCTATCTATCTATCGATTGATCTAAATACGTTGTATTAACTTCAACTGACAAAATCTGTTAACTTTTTCATTGTATTTTTCCAATATTCAAATGTGTTATTAGCTATCCAGATGAAAATAGTGGATCAACTGCCCAGAGTTCATGTCTTTCTTTGAGTACTTTTGATCCTCTCAGTCATTATCAGGAACTAAATGTTGTCAGAATCATAGACAACAGTTATTAGCTACATCTGAGTACTTTTTAGAACATTACATTCACTTTTAAATATATGCTTTACATAATGCATAAAACCAGAAACAAGTATATATATAGTTTATACATATTATAATTATTTAAATTATAATTATTTAAAATATAATTTTTTAAAATACACATTTTAAAATGCTATCTTTGGAGATAAAAAATATTTTATTTAGTTCCATTGTATAATTATAGGTTTAAGCATATAGATTTTTTCTACAGTGTGTGCTGTAATTATTTTAGTATTATAAACTAATATTTTAATAAGTGACAACTTAGCCTATGAGAGATTGTGATGCTTGTGTGACCAACATAATATTTAATATAGTTAAATTCCCAGATGAATTCTGTGGACAAGACAGATTGGTATAAAATGACAATTTGAAAAAAAATTTTAGATTTTGCCGATTTTTGAAAAAGTCGGAAGACGAAAGGTGTTGGCAAAATCTAAGATTTTTTTCCAATTGTCATTTTATACCATAAGATTTAATGTTGCAATTATTGGTATTGGTGATTCAGTCTCCCAAAGGACATGAACATTCATAAACAACATTGTTTTTACTAAGGGGAATATTTATCCACAAATTTTGATCTGGGTGTGCAACAAATTATTAAAAAATTGAAAAAATACACTAAAAATTTAAACAGAAGGACCTTGTTAGTTGAATTATATATAACTTCTTTAAATTAATTCTTGCTGTGTAAATATCTACTATCTAACTACTTATAATATATGACTGAGTGATTAGAATCTTAGAATCTTAATGTTCTAACCATGAGACCCAGGTTTGAAACTCACCATGCTTGATTTACTAAGAAGGTGATATTTTGATAATTTCAAGCAAGGAAGTGCCTGAAAATCATTCCATAGTCTGGTCTAAGCCTTATAAGTGAAATTCTTTAGTTGTGTTAGCATGAAGTCTGATTTTGCCTATCATCTGATTCATGCACCTCTTTGGCCTTTTTTTTCAGGAATAGAGGTTTATCCCTCCTTTCCTGTTTAAGATTGGGTTTCCTGTTTATTCTAAAGTTTTCTCATTCTCTTTCACTCCTAGTAGCCCTTTGGGCCTTAGTGGCATTATCACCTTGCTTGGAGTTAATTAATAAAAAAAGAAAGTCATCAATCATTGTGCCCAAGGGTTTTAGTATTCTAGCCTTGTTTAAACTAGTGATCAAGCCAGATTATACAATTACAGAAACTGTAACCAAAGTTAACTCAGTATAGCTGCAGTATAAATCATGGGTTGGCTCTATAGGGGTTGAAGCAACACAAATCTACCTGAGCAAGCATCTGCAACAGGGATTAGCTTGGCAACCTAGATGAGCATACTCAAAAATGAGTAACCAGCCATTTCTCTCTCTCTCTCTCTCTCTCTCTCTCTCTCTCTGCTCTTGAAAATATTTCAATTGAGCACTGTTGAGAGATTGGCTGATTCTACAATACCCATCTGCACTAATGCAAAGCTCTTCAGTAAAATGAATTGGAGCACTCTGGCTGATTGGCTTTTGTTTACATTTGTAAAAAAAAAACAATACACTAGAATTAGATGTTTCTCTCTGCCGAGTGATGATGGCTTAGTGGTAGAAACTCTGACTGACATCAAATCGGTTTGGTTTCAGTCCTGGCTTGAGACATCCAGATGTCTAGTCGCACTGAGGAACTGTGATACAGCAAAAACAGTACTGTCTGCAAATGACATTATATATATATATATATATATATATATATATATATATATATATATATATATACATATATATATATATATATATATATATATATATATATATATATATATATATATATATATATACATACATACATATATATATATATATATATATATATATATATATATATATATATATATATATATATATATATATATATGGTGAACTTTCCCGTTGTATTTGATGTATTGGGTCAATCAGCTCAGTTCCAGACACTAGCACATATAATTTGATTATAGTGGTGAAGACTTTGTGCAGAACCAACCACACTTTTTAAAAGGCCAAATACAGAGACCTGGTGTACTATATTTCCACAAGGTCCCCAATTGACTCTCTGTAGGTTTTAAATTCTGAGTTTTCCTAGAACAATTGCCATCCTATGCTATAGAACCCAGTCTGCCCTGCTATTTACCCATAGTTGGAGGGAGAAAAAGAGGATTAATACCTTTCCCAAGGGTACTAGCTCATAAGTGAATGTAATGGATTCAACTGGAATTCGAACTAAGCTCTTCATTTACTCAATCTGAGCCACTCTCCACTACTCCACCATGTCTCTCTCTATCTTTCCATATATATATATATATATATATATATATATATATATATATATATATATATATATATATTACCCACAATTTACAAGAACCTTTAAGAAAAATTCCGGTTGAAAACACAAAATTCTATATAAATCACATTACCAGAAACATCTTGCCATAAGAGAGGCCCTGTATATTGAACATCTCTCACCCACTATCAACCTCACCTTATTTAACAGTGGTAATGGATTGTTAAAATTTTTTTAAAAAATAGAAAGACACTCACTCAAATTCCAGCCATGCTCAACATGCAAAAGCTCGGAATAAATGCTCCTACTAGTATTCAAAATAACGCAAAAATAAAATACATCTTGAACAGTAAAAACATGAAAAGAAATTAACAACACCTAAACAAACCCCTTGAAAATAGCAAAAGAAGTGGCTGAAAGGTTTTGGAACAAAGAGCAGTATGGAACATTCTTGTACTCCTTTACTCCCACCAAATAGAATTAATGATTAATTTTCTATTTAATTTTTCCAGTGTTTTGTAAAAACACTGGAAAAGCTAAATAAAAAGTTAATTAAATTTTCCTTGTCTGTCATATTTAATGAAAGATGTTTAAAAGAAAGGTTGCTGCCCAAATATACATTAATATATATATATATGTGTGTGTGTGCGAACATAAACTAAACGAGATATTACCAATTATATATGCATGTGCCAACATACATATACAGATGAGTAAATAAATATCTATTTAATTTAAGGTATAAATAAAACAGTGATCAATGTAGTTAAACAGAGTTATAAAGTATCTATTAATAAATATGCATATACCTATGTTTGTTACTTCAGTTCCACTGCTAACCACTGGAAAACTTGGTATTACCATCATAAAATGACTCTTACCAATAAACAATATTCAAATGCCAGGACACTCTCCAATTTTTCTGGGATATCAACACAGATAGCTACACATCTGTAGTAAATTGGAATTTCATCACTAAAACTACACCCTTTACCAGCCATGGTGAAAAATGTAACCTTTGTATATTGAAGAAAGTAACCATTTACAAGCAAATTGACAATCCCAATCTTCTGAACAAACAAAATAAACTTATGGTAGCATGTATTCATAAGAAAAACTCTCTTCTAAAATGTTTTGATTCTGGCTAGATCACTTAACCAACATTTATTATATTTTTTGTTAAATAATAATTCTCCCCCTTGCACTATCCCAGCATCTATATGTAGCATAATAAATACAGCATTTATTTTTTCTTTGATTTTTTTTTTTTAAATTTTTTCTTACTTTCTAATCTTTTTCGTCTAACAACACTTTTGTTTAGTTTTTTTTAATGGTATTAAACATTAGCTCTATATACCATACAATGTTACTTCCTTGAGATAAAGAGATTACTTGTAAACTACCATACTGAACAACAATACAACAGACAGAAATATACACTATATAAGTTTATATCATATATCATGATTTTTTTTTAAATATCTACATATCAATACTCTATATTTTGAATTTATACCCTAATATTATATTAAATTTATAATAACCTTGAAGTTTGAATCTACAATCAATGTAACGTTGCTCCCATGAGACCCACAATTTTTTAAAAAAGAACCGTATTAAATAGTTCATTTACCATTTGTACCTGACAAATTGGGTAACCATGAAATTCAGAATTGCACTAAAAGCATAAATATATTAAATATATATATATATTATATATATATATATATATATATATATATATATATATATATATATATATATATATATATATATATGGTGGAGTAATGGATAGCAGCTTGAATTGAGGAATCAGAGAGCCAAGTTCAAATTCCACTCAAATCCATTACATTCACTTACGTGCTAATACCTATGAGTAAATAGCAGGACAGACCGGGTTCTATAGCCTTGGATGGCAAATGGTCTAGAAGGACAACTCTGAATTCAAAATTTGCATAGGGGTTGTTTGAGGACCTTGTGGCACGTAGTGCACCAGGTCTCTGTATTCAGCCCTTCAAAAAGTGTGGATGGTTCTGCACAAAACCTTCACCACTATGATCAAATCTCATGTGCTGGTGTCAGGCTGTCAGTTCCTAAGAACTGATCTGCTTCACCCTCGTATTTCAAATTCGATGGGAGAGTTGAGTATATATATATATATATATATATATATATATATATATATATATATATATAGTTATCCACATACAAACCTGTTTTGCTCTATCACAACTCATCAGTGTGGCTAGACATCTGATTGCTTCAAACCGGGATCGAAACCCAACCAATTTGGCATCAGTCAGAGATCCTACCCCTAAGCTATAGGTGCATGGCAGAGAAAGGGAAATTTTAATGTTTTATATATGTACGTATAAAACATCAGCAGCCAGAGGGCTCAATTCATTAATGAAGAGCAGTGTGTTAATAGCAGCAGTGGCTACTGTTTTGAATTTACTCTTTTCTCTATAGTGCTTGATTGAATAGCAAGAGCATAATATAGTCATTCACATACAAGCCTGTTTCACTGTATCACAGCCAAGATTGAAACCCAACCGATTTGGCATCAGTCAGAGATCTTACCCCTAAGCTATCAGTGCACAGCAGAGAAAGGGAAATTTTAACATTTTATATATGGATGTATACAAACAACAACAGCCAGAGGGCTCAATTCATTAATGAAGAGTGGTGTGTTAATAGCAGCAGCAAAATATATAAGTTTTACTTTTGTCTCTATTCATATTGTCCTTTTACAGATATATGCTATCTGAAATTTTAACACACACACACATATATATATATTGTTTAAAATTTATAGGGGAAGAGTTATTGCTATAAGATTTAGAACATTCATAGAAATAGATAATGTGGGCTTTGGAATCAACACTGCATTGTGACTCACTTTCACACTTCAGTGCAATTGAAGAGTAGCTTACTCCTTTCATATTTTTCTCTGAATGTTCATCTGTCAGTTTGAAACTTGAGGCTTGTTGATTTGATGCAGCAGTCAAAAAAGTTTCTTCAGCTGGTCTTTGAAGTGCTTTCTGGGCCTACCCACCTCAATTGTGCTTTCCTTCATGAAGTTTACCAAAAAAGGCCTTCTTTCAGCAGTTGTGAGTTCTCTTTGATGCAGTAATAGCACATGAATAGTAATTATTGTTACAAATAAGCAGTCATGGGCATACCTCAAATTGAAACAGCTTCTGAGACAAATACTGAGAATTTTACCAAATACAAATGGCACCTGGAAGAGGCAAAAGAATACAATGACTGAAATATTAACACTGTAACAGTTACAATGTTTTGAACCAAAATTCTCATCTCAGTTGTTATACTCACAATGCTTCAGCTGTTGTACCCTATGACCTTCTTCAGATATCTGTTTGTGTACTCAGTAATCTTTCTGGTAATTAAACTCTTTCTTGAAACAAGCTGCTCTTAGAAGAAGGCATGACCAAGAACTATATGTATTCCATCCTATGCAGTTGTGGCAAGGTATACAAAGAAAAACTAGCCTCACCCCTAAAGTTAAGTATGAAGCATCATCAAAAAGCAGTTGTTTGAGGAGAGACCATGAAATTAATCAGGAATGGTTTATTATATATGAAGGGGAAAATGTGATCATCAACCTGTGGAATGAAGTTAAGATAATAAAGAACCATACTGGAGGATAAGATGGCTGAAAGAATGAGCACACATATTAGTTACTGACAATCACCTCAATAGACCTAGCATAGAAATGATTATCATCTCTGATCAAGAAAAAAAGAACATAAAAAAAGAACTTGGTACCTTAAACCTAACCTGCCTGCTGATGAGTGCTGCCTTGTTATGCTGGAGTGCATTCACTAAAGCTTTTCTCTTTTGTTACAGTTGCTGATCTAGCAAAGAATATAAAGGTGAAACAAGTCACCCACTAAAAATAAGGCTGGAGTCACATCAAAAAGCCGGAGCGAGGGGTGAAACAATGAAATCAGGCATGGCTGATCATGTACAGAAAGAAAAAGATCAACATACACATGATGAAGGCTGGACGGCACAATGACTGGAACAATGTGATAACAACAACAAAGATGAGGACAATAGTCTGTATGTAAATAGTGTAAATATCCAAGAAATTCAAACAGAAAGAAAAAAAGAAGTTTAACCACACTCATACAGACTCTGGGAGGAGTGTGAACTGAGCGATAGGTGAACTTTTACATAAAAATATTGAAATATAAAACATCATTTAGTCTCTGAATGTGTCCATAGTGTACTGGTTATCAGTGTGGAAAATGGAATCAGTGGGCTGAGTTCAAATTTCAGCTGAAACCATTGCATTCACATTTTCACAAATTTATACACTAGGGAAAGGCATGAATCCTTCTCTCCTTCACTAGCATGAAAGACTGGGCTTTCTAGCCTTATTTGGCAACTAGGTTAGGAGAAAAATGACTCTAAATTCAAACTTGGCTAGTAACTCCTCCTCACCCTCCCAAAAACTTACTTGTTATGGAAAGCACAGCAGTAAGATTTAGCCTGATGAGGCTGTGACCCTATACACCACAGGGTGGGAGTAGTAGTAGTAGTAGTAGTAGTAGTAGAAGAAGAAGAAGAAGAAGAAGAAGAAGATTGTTGAGAATAATAAAGTAACAATAAATTTTAGGTTAAGATAATTGGTGCCTGATGCAATCTCAGTATCATTTCTTACTCATGTCTGGCATTGTTGTTTTTGATGACTGAGGTACTGTAGTATGCAGTGATGGCCCTAGTGTTGCTGGTACCTTGGGCAAGCTGAACTTCAGCACCCTTACAAGTATAACTTTTTAAAATTTTTACATGAAAAACTGAAAATGTTGATAATAAGTTTATTACAATCTACAACTTAATACAAGCTAAAAAGGCATCCATTATCCTACGTGAAACATTTCTTTTCTAGCCTTTAGATCTGCAAAACTTTCTATGGCACCTTCTACAACTATCTTCTTTACAAGATCATTTTCTATTGGCAAAATAGCCAAAGAATTTAATCTGTTTTAAGTCATGGACAACTGCAAGTATGTTTTTATAATGTTTAGTTTTGGAAGATTCCAAACACATGACATGGTGGCATGATAGCACTCTCAGCCTTGATGGCACCCCAGGTGACTGCTTGAGTTGCCAGTAACTTGAGTCAGACTTGGTAGTTTATATATGTATGTATAGCTGGCCACTCGTATTTGAGGATACCCATCTACTAGGGCAGCTAGCTAATCCCTATTGCAGACGCTTGCTCAGGCACATTTGTGTTTATTCAACACCCACAGACCCCACCTGTGGTTTATACTGCAACTATGCAGAGCAGATCTTAGTTACAGTTTCTAGGAAAGAGCATGCTATCTAGTATGATCAACAATTTGAACAAGGCCAGCACGCTCAAGCCCTCGGCCATGATGAATTGTGACTTTGTACTAGCACAGCTATCAATGGCCCCCAAGGGTTTCGTCTATCCAGTTTCATTCACAAGGCTTGGGTCAACCCATGGTATGGTTTTTCAGGCACTTTCCAAAAGTGCCACACGCTGGGATTGACCCCTCCAGTCCAATAACATCAGGAAGTCTCCTTTCTGACAGATCAACCATAGTGAGAAACGAAAACGGGCCTCATGATCAGAAAGTGAATCACTTGACCACACACCCATATATATATATATATATATAGATTATGATATTTTTTCTCAATTGGTTATTGATAACAACTGTAAATCTCTTTGCAGTTCATTTTATCTGTCCTCATCTTTGGATTGAAATTTCTGAAACTCTTGTATTGTTCATTCATTAGCTAATCTATCCTCAAATTTTAAATTATAGATTTTACGGGTCACCGTTTATTGAATAAAAAAGTGAGACAAAAAATATTGTTGTGTGTTCAAATAAAATGATATTTATTTAAACATAAGATACACAAATTTAAACTGTAATTACTTATGAAATGTAAGTTAAAAAGTTCTTCTCTTTGACTGTAAGGAAATGAACATAAATAGTCTTTTAGTGAGGAAGAGAGAAAGTGGAGTTGGGAGACAAGATCAAAGGGACTCCACTGTTGCTTTGGTGAGAAAGACAGGATGACAAAGTTGACTCATATCTTTTCACAGTTCTTCTACTGTGTTGAATGAATGTTTGGTTTTTATAGCCTCGTGTAGACTCCAGAAGCCTGTGCTTATTTAATAGAGGGAGCTGATTTTATCGGCTATTTATTTTTATTATATTGAAAATTTGAAGTATGTTTGAAACTCTGGAAGGCTGTATGGAGTCCTTGTGCAGCGTGTTTATTTTTGTCATTTACTCCTTTGATTTCACTTACACTTACTCTACAATTTCTACTCCACTACTTGGCTGCCCACTTTAAATTGATACAAAAAGTTACATTTTCTTGATTTCAGGAAAATAATAAAAATTATGGTTTAGACAAGAGTGGATATCTTGAAGGCATTTGACAGGTTTTGGTATGCTGGTTCCCTTTACAAGTTAAAAGGTTATGATATTTCTGGACAAATTTTGATCTGATTCAATCTTTCTTATCAAATCACGAAATGAAAGTTATCTTGAATGGCCACTCTTCTAGATCTTTTTGCATTAATTCAGGTATTCTGCAGGACCCTATCCTTGGATCTACATTATTCCTAATTCTTATCAACAATCTACCTGATGTCATCAGTTCTCAACTCATTATCTATGCTGATGAAACAACTATTGACTTGTGTCTTAATGGTAAGTCTGATCGGTTCGATGATGTCAAACTGGAAGCTGATCTCAAAAATGACCTACAACCTGTTGTTAACTGTGGCAAGAAAAGACTTGGTAATTTTAATACCTTCAAAGCAAAACTGCTCTCTTTTAATTGTCTTTTTGCTTTCTATCAGCATGGCTGAGCCTAACCTCCGGGAGAGTGACTTATATTGAATCAATTGCTAAATCTGCTGCTAGAAAAGTTGGTTCACTGTGTTGTGTTAGAAAGGTTTTCATGCCAGAATCTATCTTTCACATTTATAAGTCTACTCTTTGTCTATGCATTGAATATTACTGCCATATCTGGAGTGTAATCGGTCTAGACCTGGCACCTCGACTTTAGTCACTTTCCCACTACCATAACATAGCTTCCCTCTGCCTTTTCTATAAATATTTTTATGATAATTATTCTGATAAAATTTCCTCTTCTGTACCCAGACTTTACAAATTTAAATGAAGTACTAGACTGTCAGTAAGCTTTCAGCATTTTAAAGTTGGAATATCTACATACAACTGTAAGTTCTATGCTAACAGTTTCTTCTCTCCTACTTCTTGCTTGTGGGACTCTCTTCTGGCTTCTTGCTTCCCAGTCAACTTTGATCTTCAAAAATTTAAATGCAATGTCAATCATTATCTCCTGTCTTCTAAATAATTGTCCTTTTATTGTTTCCCTGCTTAATAATATTTTTCCTTCTGTCATATTCTTTCACATTCAATAACCCATTGCATCTTAGTGGCTTTATTACCTTACTGGAGATGAAATGATGAGAGAAGAAAAAAGAATGGCTCAAAGCCTAGTACAACATTAAATTACTGTATATACTTGTGTATCATGCAACTTCTGAAAACGTAATTTTGAAGCTAACTATAAGGGGATATAAAATTAGCATATGTACTGCTGGTCCTGGCTACGCTGCTGACCAAACTATATATCCATTTACTATAGTCAAATTAGCTCAAACTTAGGTCTTCAAAGGTTGCATGATAAGTGAGTATATATGGTAATTATATTTACAATAAGATGAAAAACAATGTAAAATTGCTTAAATCTATTTTAAGAGCAAATCATGAACCCTTCTGAATTCAAAACATTATTTTAATTATTTTTTCTTAAACAAAGCATTATCAAATCTTATTCATTTTTTACTCATATATATGAGATAAAGCATTGTCAGATATTATTATTTTTTATTCATATTTACTTTCTGTTAATCAACGTGAAGTTGTTTGTTTACAATTGGTGGAAAGTTACAGGGTTAGGGACAGTTGTTTACCACCAATGTGAATTAAATAACTGACTAAATAAATTCTCTCTGTGTGGAGAAGTCTTGTTTTAGGAACCTTTTAACACCACTGCAGGTAAACCAACTGTCCCTAACCCAATGTTTCAAAACCTTCTCACTCATGGAGAAGGTATACAAGGAACAACTTCACGTTGATTAACACTTTTTATCTTTATACTTTATTAAATGAACTTAAATGAAATGAATTAAACTTTATTATTAATTTTTGACTAGCATTTACTTTTATCTTCAATGAAGCATTATAAACCATTATTAACATTGACTCATATTATTAGATGAAACATAATCACAAGAAGTTTGTGATACTTTTTTGATATTTATAAATTTTAAAAACCTATTTTGAAAGCACCTTGATAGACTATTTTTTTTAATATTAAAACTTATTTCAATAATTTAAATACTGTCATTGGAGTTTTAATTTTAGCTTTAATTGCTAGAAAATAATAAATTTGTCATAAAAAAGAAAAAAATTACTTTTGCATACTCAAAGAAGTTTTCAGACTGTTTTTAATTCAGTATTTCATTTTGACACTTATATAACAAAATACTGACATATTTTGACAACAAAATATTAAACTATTTTGTTATGTCTGTGAAAAAAGAAAACATCAAAATAAAGACCTTGGGAAAACTACTTATAAGTACGTATAAATAATTTTCCTTTTCTCTTTTATGAGAGACTTTCTGTTATTTTCTAGCAATTTAAACCAAAATTAAGATTCAAAAGAAGATATTTAAATTATTGCAATATGCTTTAACATGTAATAGTGCCCTTATTGTTAACAAGAAAAAAATGTGGAAATGGCAAAACAATGTAGTGCACCCCCTAGAGGGGGCATGATATAAAATGGCCCATGTGCCCAAATAAGTATGAGTCTGTCCTTGCCTGCAAAGTACCTAAAATCTCAAGAAAATAAATTCAGAGTTTTTATGAAGTATAAAAAATATAAAAATGTTCACAGAGTATTCAAACTAAGTTTGTAATACTGAAACAACTAAAAAGACATTATGTTTATTATAAATCTAAATGAACTTGTTATATTAAATTGAAGAAAGTGAGGCAACACAATGAAAAAATGGTCATGGTCATGAAGATATATAATGTCTGCTCTTGATCATGTGAACAGAGTAGCACACACTCTAGTGGGTGCACAATATAAAATGGCCTGTGTACCCAAATAAGTATGAGTCTATGGTAGCTGGAAATAATAAAGGCTATGGATGCCAGAAGTAAGAATGGATAGGAAAGCCCAACTAGCATCCAGTTGGCAGAACAAAAATAAATGGGCACATAACTCAATACATAACCCAACCAGGCCTCCTGGTCACACAGACAAGTGTGCCTGCCTTTCACTTCCTCCTTGTACTCACCTGCAAAGTATCTAAAATCTCAAGAAAATAAATTCGGAGTTGTTACAAAGTATAAAAAGTATAAAAATGTTTACAAAGAGTATTCAGACTAAGTTCGTAATACTGAAACAACTAAAAACATTAGGCTTATTATAAATCTAAATGAATTTGCTATATTAAATAGAAGGGAGTGAGGCAATGCAATGAAGAAAAAGGTCAAGGTCATAAAGATATATAATGTCTGCCCTTGATCATGTTAACAGAGCAGCAAAGGGACTACAATATCAACAAATGGAGATAATACATGGTTAAGATAAATAAACAAATTTTTATTTCCCATGATTTACAAAGTTCGACTGTTTGCTCATTCCAGGGTATCATATATCAATCATGAGGGACTGAGAGCTCGTTTGAAGTATAATACAAGATAGTTGTCAAGATAGACTTATGGAAAATATCAACACACATGTAATCAAGTTAGACAGACTCATGGGAGTAATATTTCACAAATTATTGCATTGTAGTAGTTGAAACTTAGTCTATGCTTTTGCCACTGGTTTCATTACTGACCAAAGATATCACCCTTGGTGGAAACACCTTGGTGTCACTGCTGATGGCCTGATTAAGCTTGCCTGCTGTGGGGTACTAATGCCAGCTTGGTTGGATCTGCCCCTGTAGGTGAAATCAGTATCGACTCTATAGTGAGAGAGTGGCTCAAAAATGACTGTTGGGAAAACTATATGGGCCATTTCCTGATTGGCCCAAAAAGATGTTTTATGACCTTGGTATTTTTGGATGATATTCCCGAAGTGGGTGTGAGAAGCCAGAAAAAATTAAGGTCTGTTTTTGTTATATGAGCTGTGGGTGTTGAAGTGAGCACTAAAAATGTTTTGACAGGGTAGAACAAACATTTAAAAAAAAAGTTGTAGTGTTTTTTAAGAAAGAAATAAGTTGTAGTGTTTTGTAAGAAAAACCTTTAAAAATCTGTAGAAATTAAGATTTGTTAAAATGAACAAATCAGATTCAAATTATAACTGGCACATTATTAAAACATATTTTGCTAATAAATCAATTTCAGACAAAATAAAAACATCATTTTATTGGAAATTATTAATATGTTAACCCTACTGAATAAATTCAAAATTAATATAAAATCTATCTTGTAATTTACAGAGAAAGGTAAAATTTACACATTACTATATATATATCAAACATATAAATATATATATATATATCAAATTATAAATCTACCAAATAGCTGTTTTTAAGCATTTATAGTTATTAAGTTACTAAAAGTTTATACTCTTCAAATAACACACATTCCAATTGAGCCGAGCATTTTTCTGTTAAATATTAACACACATTTTGTGTCCTGCCTTTTAACATATGTGGCGGGGAGAAAGATTCACACTTTTCCCAAGGGTATTTGTGTGAAAGTGAATGCAATGAATTTGACCTTAATTTAAACTTAGCTCGCTAATTTTTTTGTTTTGAGTTGCTAACCATTCTACTACCTGCATATACAATATTGAACAGAGAAAAAAAATGAGAAAATTTTTTCATTTAATGATTGTTAGAATTAAACGTGAAAATATAATTCAGTTAATTAGCTTTGACAAATTAAGGAATTGAACCTGAATGTATAGCTGGCTACTTGTATTCAAGGATACCTGTCTACTATGGCAGCTAGCCAATCCCTATTGCAGACACTTGCTCAGGTACATTTGCGTTTATTCAACACCCACAGAGCCTATCTGTAGTTTATACTGCAACTGTACTGAGCAGATCTTAGTTACAATTTCTGGGAAAGAGTATGTTATCTAGTGTGATCAACAATTTAAACAAGGCCAGCATGCTCAATCCCTCGATCATGATGACTTGTGACTTTGAACTAGCACAGCTATCAACAGTCCCCAAGGGTTCCATCTCGCCATTTTCACTCACAAGACTTGGGTCAACCTGTGGTATGGTTTTCAGACACTTTCCAAAGGCGCCACATGCCAGTGCCAGTCCGATAACATCTGGAAGTTTCCTTCCTGACAAATCGACCGTGGTCAGTTTCAAACCCGGGTTTCATCATCAGAATGCAAATGTTCTAACCACTTGGCCAAGTGCCCACTAAACCTGAATATTAACTTGAAAATAACTAGGTAACTTCGTGCAACTATGTACAACCCTATACTAACCTGTTCCACTCACCAAGTCAAGAGAAAATTATGACCAATAATAAATTGCTTCCTTAGCTGAAATCACAAATTATCTCTAAAAGCCCTTGAGACTAAGTTGTTTGTATAAAGACCTATCCATTGCATTGGTGTAGTCTTTTTACTCAGGTAGAATAATTTCAAAGAAAGGGGCTTTCCAAAAAAAAAAAAACAATGTTGAAGCTAATGGATCATGGTTTGTTCACATGAAAATATATTTGTCAGTGATCTTATAGGAAGAATAGCTTTCAGAAAAGTTGGTTATCAAAAGCTAGTCAAGTGGCTAAGAGCCATGGTATTTTTAAATTAATGGACAAATTGAACCACTGCATTACTGGCTGTATTTCCATATAAAGAGTGTGAGCCGACTAAAGTAACAGTTTGTGAGAAGCTACCAGAGAAAAGAGACAGAGAGAGATAGTTCCACTTAAGCTGACAGAGAAGTGTAAGAACATGGGTAGATGTGAGATGTGTGAATTGAAAAACAAGCCCAGATCATAGTAGTATGCTAAAGTTTCTCTCATAGAAAATTGAACTGATGCAGATTACTCTTGTTCTGTTATCATCATACTTGCAAACATGGGATTCAATATTAAAACCCCTATGTACCGCCATTAAGCTTTAGAATTTGGGAAAGAAGCTGTTAATCTGAAACATCTTAGTACTCAACAATAAAACATCCTATGTGATTCAAACTGGTGTTTGGCAAACTATGGTCATCTCTTTGCAGTGGGTCATATCAGCTGTCTTCAAGACAATATCCAAAGTTTCTCTGTCTCAATTTCTCACTGAAAGTCAAAAGCATTCTTTTCAACTTTTCTGGTAATAATAAATTGCAAATGAAATGAGGTCTGCATCAGCCATTTTTATTGTCTCCAGCAGGGAAATGTTGCTGACTACTTGTCAGTGACAGAGAGGGTAAAGTGAATGAGAGAACTTCCCTAGCCAAGCGTTTTTTTTTGAGTCCATCTGCTGCTTACTACCAAGACAAAAAGCTTACGGAAAAATTTTGAATAGTGGAATTCCTTCTTTTACCAAGAAATCTTGCCTTCTCACTTGTTGCTGATTAGTCAATTCATGAACCAATGAAAAGATCCTACCACATCCTCTTTCTTTTCCTTTTTTCTTGTAGGACTTGTGACCATCAACTAACCCTATCAAATTATTTCAGAAATATGATATATTTCCAACAACCTGCGTGACTGTTTATTAGTTTTGAGATCTTTTTTCTTCTTAATCCTTAACCCTATGTTATTCTCCTTTATTTTACACACACAATGTGACACTTGGTTGTTATATACACAATATTTTAACAGTGTCTCTCTACTTTGAGAGTCTTTCAAGCCTTTTATTGGATGAATTCTAGTGTAAAAATCAAATATTTCTTTCTTTTTAATACTTAACCTTAAATTATTCTCTTTTATTCTACACCCACAATGTTACATTTCATCAATATTCCATACTTCAATCAATCTTGAAAATCTGTCAACTTTACTTCTGCTTGATGCACGGGTTTGCAACATTTCAACCCTGAGCTTGGGACTTCTTCAGATTTAAACACTCTATAGATGGAGGAGTTTCTTTCCATAATGTCACAATATAAGTCAATTTATCACCTATAGCATTATGCTTAATGTCATAATCCAGGATTCTGATCCTAAGGTTAGCACAAAAACACACACAAAGGAATATATAATATTACATTTTTAGCTGCAACCAGGATATCAAGGGTTTAAGAGATACCTCTCCCCCAGCCATGGTGCTACATTTTGGAGTCAGTGATCAGGATGAGATCAGTTTCCAAATTCTAATCTCATCCCAAGTGTTTAAGCCATTAAATTGTATGGTTACATCTGGTTGCCATGATTGAGATTTTCCCAGACAAAATTTGTGGTAAAATGGTTCCACACTAGATTGGATAGAACACCCACAAAGTCAAATGGGATGTAAATGATTTTATCTGGGCCTGACACACTAAAAGTTTTATGACTGTGTAGACAGTAAAATATAGAAGTGAGACATTCAAAGCAACCACATGTCCACAAGGAAAAAAAGAAATAAACTAATTAAGTCAATAAAAAAATTGGAAAAAAAGTACCACTCAGCTGGAAGGTAGAGAATTCCAGTTGTGGACTTATATAGTCAGGTTGCATTTTAAAATTACTAGCCATCTGTTGGTGAGTGACTAACCATCCAGGGTGATGTAGAGATGAGCAGAGAGATGTTAAGAGGTGGGAGTCAACTCTATCTTAACACCTATTTGCCCATTAATAGGAGTAGATAAATTTGCCTATCATCTGGTTCACACTCCTCCCTGGCCTTTTGAACAGGAGTAGAGTTTTATCCTTTGTTTCCTTTTTAGGATTGGGTTTTCAGTTCCTTCTAAAATCTTCTACAACTCTACATTTTTAACATCTCCACCTAAACTCTGAAGTTTTATTTACTATTCATTTTTTTCTCCTCAATAGAAGTAAATAATTCTGATCTTTTAAATGGGAATAGAGGTGTTGTGAGTGACAAAAAACAATGAGTTTAAAACAAATGATAATGCATGTTATTAACAAAAAGAATTACATGTATACACAATTGTAATGAAAGAAAAAGCATTAGAACTAGCTATAAGAAGAATGTGCTTGTTTGTGTGTGTAACAATCATGTGTTATAGATATGTGTGCGTATATACATGTGAAAATGTTCAAAAGTCAAAGGAGGACCAAAAAAACGAATGTACCTCAGTGGGATCATTCCTAATCAATGTAAACTACACCTGGAAACAAGAGTTTAAATGTACTAAAAAAAGAGTGTGAGAGAATATCTTTGCCTTTTTATAGGCTTAAAGAGTGCCCCCTAATGAGCACTTTTGGCAAAACCAAGTGGGATAACTCACAGAATTTTATCCCTTCTTTCCTGTTTTGGAATGAGTTTGCAGTTCCTTCTAAAATATTCTCATTCTCTTTCACTCCCCATAGTCCCTTTCATCTTAGTGGCATCTTTGCCCTTCTTGGAGTGAATTCATTCAAAAAAGAAAAAGACATTGGTGGAGATGTAATGTCATGGGCTTTTAGAGTTCTCACTGGCCAAAGGGAAGATGTCATGAGAGAAAACAGAACTAGAAGTGAAAATGTTCTATGTATCACTTATCTATATCATCGAACTGTGCCAGGTGAATCCATAAATAAAGAATTTGTAAATTTGTGTTTTCTTTTCTCACTGTGCAAATCTTGCAACTGTAAACATATAAGCCCACTTTGATGTTGGGTAGCTACAGATAATCTCTGGTTGTATTGAAATAATTACTCTGTCAATATTTCTTGATTACTAGTATGACATAATAAGTCCTCACTCAATTGGTTAGTACAATGATATAGTCCATTGGACTTTAAATGATTTTATTTGTGCTTTGTTTTAAGACTGACCAACAAAATCAAGATGTGAGAACTTCAAACTAACCACCTGCTCTTTTGAAGTAAGGAAAAGGAAATGAATTTTATAAATAAATAAATAAAAATTTTCAGGACCAAATGTTACACAATTAGAAGATAGTTAATTCTAGTCATTGGCTTATATAGTCAGGTTGCATTCATGATAAGGACTTAGTGACAAACTGTTTGTCAAGATGTACACAAGAATCATAGAGGTAGTCAAAGTCACCTGTTACAATAAGAGATGTAAAGATGGAGTTTTTTCTGGCTGAAGAGAAGATCTGGTCTATTAGTCTCTCATAATGGAAAACAGAAGTAGCATCAAAAATGTCCCAAGTGTCACTTACCTACCATCCAGACAGTACCAGGTGAATCCATAAATAAAGAACCCAGTATATTGAAAACTGGATTCATATTTTTTTCTTACTGTGGTGATTACTTGAGACAGGTGTATGTTTATGTTATATTCCGTGCTAATAGGAATATATACTTGAAAAACACGGTGGATAAAATAAGTAAAGGTTTATTGTAGAAACCAGTACAGTAAGAATAAAGGTAACAGTTATGCACAAAGTCGTCGCAAGTCAATCCAGTAGTGAGTGCTACTATTGGAAAGTTGGTAGTTCTCATGTAAGTCTGAGTTGTACTCAACAGATGCCAGCTAGACTCCATAGTCTGTTGACTTACCGATACTTATAGGTAGTTACTACTTATAGTGTAGTTACTCATAGGGGTAACAGGTTATTCCATTACATCAGTTTACATAGTGATAAATTTGTTACAGGAAGTTAAATAAATTTCAACTTCCTGCATTGCACAAATATTGCACTTTTCCTCAAGCATATTCATTGTCTAGACCTGGGCTATAGAACTGATTTTTGTTGCTCAGCACCCATCATCATCATCTGATTGCACTGCTTGCATGAATTTCTGTGAGAATGCAGTTTGTGTCATCACAAATCTACTTGATGTAGGTCTTAGCTCATCATCCTCTGCTAGCTCATCCTTGTGTAGGCTCCCATAAAAGAACTTTACCTCTCCAGCAATACCCTGTGAATCTGACACTATGCTCTTTGATGATGTCTGATACTGAACAAAGGTCCCTCATTGGCCAGATCCCTCCAACTTACATTCAAAGTCAGTGTCAAAGGGTGGATTCTCCCTTAGCCATGTGCTGTTATAAATTATATGTATTTTCTCAACCTAATTAATTTTTTTGAGCCACTAAAAATTTAGTGTCCAAGGCAATTGCCCCTCTGGCCCGGCCCATACTATGCCACTCAGTAACGTGCAGAAGTTTAATGTTTGGTGATGCCTGAGGCCAACTCTTTGATTGTACACCACTAAGTCTCAAGTGGGAGGAGGGGGGTCTAATACTGAGAAATGTGAGAAAGGAAGACATTTTAAATATGTAAAAACAGATGAAGCATGAAATAAACACTTTATTGAAATTAAATATAAACTAAATTTTTATTTTGCTCTTTAAATGGATGCCTGAGTCCATTGCACCCTCTGCCCACCACACACTTCTGCATGCTACTGATGCCATTGTTCAAAGTCACCCTTAGCATGCAAGTGTAGGCTCTATCCAATTTTCTTTCCACTTTTGAGGTAAGGGTTCATTACAATAAAACAGAGACAACAGCTACTTTTCATGTTGACAACATGCTTGGCACTTAATTTGACATATTTCAAAAAGATTAAAGTATGCGACTGGACAGCTAATATAAAATTTGAAAATATTTTTACTGCATAGAATACTGTATGAAAATAACCCTAAAAGTTAGCAATAAAACAAATCTGTAACTGCCTTTACTAGAGCTGTAGCAATGCTCGTATTGATGTCTTTTGAGATTTCATAAGTTTTTAGTCAACGTATAAATATAAAATGAAATCACAAGTTTATATGAGAAAAAATAATTATTTATTTAATACTCACCTTTTAAGGAGAGTATTATAGCTGATGCTAATTAAAAAAGTCTGTTACATTTGATTTTAATCTACTTAGAAACAAAGATGTCTCTCTATTTTATCCATATGATTTATTTTCTTGGATTTGGTTGATTTTGTTTAGTGGCATATCAAACTCTATGGACTATTTAATGCTGAAATCTAAATATTTTGAACACAATTTTATGGCTTCAACTAAATATATTCTAAATGCAGTTGTATGCCTTCAACTACAGATAAAATGTATTTTTGGTCATTTTTCTATAAAATGATTTGTTGGTAATTTTTTTTATATAAAAATGTATTGCTGGTATTTATTATCATAAAAATGTATATTTATACTTTCATAGTGTTTTGTTTTTGTTTGGGAGTTCACTATTTGCCCATAGTTGGGACCTACCACTCCAGGTCAGCGTAAACCTGTGAACAACAGCAACCGGTGCCATACTCCTCAAAACCTCCAACCTCCTGATCAGAGGCCTTGCTACTGGATGTAGTTTATTGTCATACCCAGGACTATTCTTCTTGGACATAAAAACACTGACCAAGCTCTATTTTGTTTCCTCCCCCATTTTTCCATTTCAGTGACTTCTACTTCACAGCCAGCTCTCTTTCCCACTTTTCATTTTCAGTGGTCTCTACATTCAAGTCCAGCTCAAAGGGCTACAAATAACCCTTGCTGTTGAAGACAAGGCCTATCCTGGCAGCTTGACTCAGATTTCTTGTTCCTCCTGTGGGAACTGGCAGATAAATCTCCATTTGAAACATCTACCAAAGGAAAAATACACAACTGCAGAAGATGAGGACTGCCCTAGCAGTTTCACACTCGAATTTCTTGTTCCTCCTATGGAAGCTAGCAGAGAAATCTCTCAACAAAAGCAACTACTCAAGAACTTTGTTAACTGGAAAACCCCACTCTTTTCCTACAAAATGCTACTATTTTACATTCTCTTTCAACCAGAAATAAAAGCTGTTGAACAGTTGTTTTGAGCCTAGGTTTTTGTTCATTCCACCCTCCCTGGCGAGCGCAAACATGCATGCAACTGGGAAAAATTCCTTACACAAGTCCTTTGATATTCTCAAAAACTGTAAAACAGTGACATATGATTCTATAAAATGTGTCAAGCATTGATCTTTTGATAGCCAATGGTCTTTTGTATAAAAAATCATTCAAACATAAGTTTCATCACAGTTCCTCACAAAACTATATAAATACTCAACTATTTCTACTGCAGATATTTCTTGTTAACTGCTTTTATTACAATTATCAGAAATAAATGCAAACTTGAAATTGTTTGCTTTGCAACAAGATTCTCTCCATGGATCATGCAATGAATACATAAGATATTGGTAATTTCTTTCTTTAAACCCTATTAGTACTATAGGGTTTTTGAACATCACACAAAATATTTTTCCTTTATATATTTAGCAAATGGCAAGTTAAATTTTCATGATTAGCTTTCTGTTTCTTTGTTTAGCAACATATCAACATCCTCATGGGTCATTTAATGCCAAAATTTAATTTTCTTGGGAGCATTAGTAATTTCTTTTACAAAAATGTATTGCTGGTAATTTTTTCTTTCAAAAATGCATTGCTGGTATTTTTTTTTATTTTTTACAAAAAATGTATTGCTGATAATATTTTTTTCATTACAGAAATGTATTACTGGTAATGTTCTTTTTCCTTACATAAATGTATTGCTGGTAATTTTTTTTTATTGCTGGTAATCTATTTACTATGAAACCTTTTTACACTTTCATAGTGTTTTGACACCAGTTTCAGGGTTAACTATTTGCCCATAGATGGGACCCTAAGAGGTGCTACTGCCCCTGGTCCCAATGCTTCAATCACTACTGGAATCACTTTGACACTCCCTTCCTGCATTCCAGATAATCTTGTCATCTAATTTTTCAAATCAGAATACGAGCATGTGACTTGCAGAACATTTGAAGAATTTGGAAATCTCACAATATTCTAGGACTATGATCTTCAGACAGTCATCCACCATTAATATTGAGCTAGACAAAAGCACCAAGAACTGTCATATTACCAAATGACACAAATATAGCAAACAAGGTGATTGAGAAAATTACAAATTATTATTATTATTTCTCATCTACATGTTCTATGAGGTTAGTTGCTTATAAGAAGTTTATTTTCAGGTCATCTCTCATGGCTTAAGAAAATAAATCAGTCATTTGTTTTTTCATCAATAGGCTTTTCACAGTACCTTTACTCTTCCAAGCAGGCATAGTTTTTGTTATGTCTCCGTTTTCAAATCACAATTCAGTATCTGCAATTTTTTTCTGTTTTTGCTTTGTACAACACCCCAATGTTCCAATGATCACTGGTGCAGTAACTGTATTTTTTGCTAGTCCTTCCCAAACATTCAAGATTTCATACTTTAAATCATATGAGTTATCAATCTCCTTTTCTTTGATTTTATTTCTCATGTCAAATGGACAGGAGATTTCTATCAGATGACAAATTTTTTCATTTGTTTGTTCAGCATGACTATATTTGGTTTATTGTGCTCTAAATTTGTCCCTGTCTTTATCGGAATATCCCACAGGGTTTTCCCTTTGCTATTCTCGATCATCTGTTACTCATTTGTGATCACATGTTCATAATACTAATCACTACATTCAAACATATACTTTTTACAGAACTGTTATTACCATTGCTACAACCACTTCCACAACCACCACCATCATCATCATTTCCTTTGATTTCTGTTGTATAGCCATTTCCTTCCGGGTCCCAACCCAAGACCAAAGGTCAGAAATGGCACCATGATATTATCCAAGAAACATTTTTGTAAAAAAATAAAGATAATAATAAAACAATCTAAGATCACACACATTTTATATAGATAAATCCCTTTGTAAGGTGTGAGCGATACTTGTGAGAGAAATTTTTTGTATTTCTTTAAGGCAGCGCTAACAAGGATCCCTTTAATGAGTTTAAGAGAACCTTTTCCAATCAAATCCAAGGCCTCAACCACAACTGGAATTATGGATGTCTTGATGTGCTACATTTTTTAGATTTATTATCATTATTATTATTAATAATAATAATAATAATACATTATTATTACATTTGTCATAGAGAAAAGACTGTTTATAAAGAGTTAAGTATTATTTAAATAGGTTAGATTTGTCAGCATCTCAGGCAAGAGGAGGTCGTTTTTTAATGTCATAATCAATATCAGCTGTTGGACTTCATAGTGAACAACAGTGGTGTTAAAAATAAACATTATACTACTACTATATTTGGACTTTGTTGGCATGGCTCGGCACACACAGCTAGATCCAAAGGGTTATAGTAAAACCGATGTTTCATCCAAACTGTATGTTCTTATCCCTAAGAAGAGTGCATACTACTCTCTTTGGGACCGGAAACTGTTAACACTCGTGTATATGATCAGTACTTTTTCCGATATGATAGACTTGACAAAGGCTTATGGCCATATCATGTTGAAACACCAGTTCTCATACAATCACCAAAGTTAAGCAACAATAAGCCTGGTCAGTATCTAGATGGATGATGGCTTGGGAAAATCACGAGCTGTAAGCTTGGATGTTTGGTTGGTGTAATGGATAATGGCTCAGAATTAGAGATTGGAGAACCAAGTTTGAATTTTAGTCAGGTTTGTTATATTCATTTACACATAAATAGCCTTTGGAACAGAATGAGTCCACCTCTTCTTCCCTCCAACTATGGGTTAATTAGTAGGACTTATCAGTAAATCATTTTTTCTGGTTTTAAATAACCTGCAAAAGGTTGATAAGCTGTAAAACACAAATCAATCAATCAACAGACTTGGCAAATGTCCAAGAAATTGCTTAACCTCAATCCACCAAAGGTTTATGAACCATCATGAAGGACCATTTTTTAAAATGCCTTCTTGGATTAAACAAAAGAACATCAGAATCTTTCACAGCATATGTGTGTATGGGGGGGTCATCTTTATGTCAGAGGGGACTCAGAAAGAATTCACTGCCATATAAGGGGATTGATATTAAACAGCATGTAATGTTAGGTATAGAAGATTGGTTGTCTGTTTTGTGCATGAATAAATTTGTTTTGAAATAAATTCAATATTACTTTGTGAACACTTGTTTTCTATGGTGTGTCCCTTCAGGACAATGATGACCATAGCTCTTCACAACTTCCTATCCTTCATAGCTTTAAGTAATGTTTGTCTCCTTTTTTTCTTTCCAAGTCCCTTTTCTGCCATCCATTTAAACACTCTTGTTGGATATGTTACTTACTATTTCCCCTCTTTACTTCAGTATGTCCTATGAGTGTCAAATTCTCCAAGCCTTTCTTCCCCATTTTGTTTCTATTTTCTTTAAAACTTTTTTGTTGCTTACATACCTGTTGTAGAGTAGCTGAACACCCCCACAAGATGGACTGGTCTAAGACTATTTAAACAACACTCTCTTTTATTGAGTGAGAGGAGTTAATGATTAACTGGTTATTATATTAGTTTGTGTTCTCAACCATGTATCATATTCTGAATGCCCCAGAAGATGGACTGGTCTAAGACTATGTAAACAGCACTCTCTCTTATTGAGTGAGAGGAGTTAATGATTAACTTTTTATTATATTAGTTTGTGTTCTCTACCATGTATCATATTCTCCAGAATAAACTACTTATTTTCTATATGTGTGTCAACCTTTCATATTTACAACATAACAATACCCTATCCACAGTATTCTCAGCAACCTTTTGTAGAACTGCATCTCTGTTTCCTCAAGTTTTCTCTTCATTATTCCAGTATTCACTGACATCTAGGAAAATAAATATTACACAGGGGATATGTTTGATAGATAACAGTTGACCCTAGACTTGAAGAAATTAAAATAGTAGTAACTGAGGAAGCATTCTCTCTTGGGAGTCTGTTCCACAAAGTAACAGTTCTGGGAAAGAAGCTGTCAGAGTGAAATGTCTTACTTACTGATGGAATATGAAGAGAATGAAGATGAGTTGGCCTTGTGTATGTAGCATGGTACATTCCAGCTGCTAAGGTCTGAACTAGTTCAACTAAAGAATGCAGCTCATCTGAACATTTGCCATGGAAATAGTGACAGAGTAGTAAGAGGCTAGCAACATTTTATCTGTGGGAAAGGGATTGCAGGATGGAAAAAATTCATCAACCATAAGACCATGTACATGTTTTTTTTTTAACTCTGTCAAAGGTGAACAGTTATGACTGGGCAGTTTCAGCCCAGATATGGCTGTAATACTCCATTTCTGATCTGATCCAACTCTTGTAAAAATAGAACATGGCAGGAGGGGTCAAGCACATTCTGGAGCGGTGCAAGGATCCAACCATCTTTCTAGCAACATATTTCTGATATGTCCTTGTGCTTTACCACTCTGTTGTTCCTTTTGAAGTTTTGCTGCTCACACTGAACAATTTACATTGCTTCTGCTTACCAAATAGCTAAGGAAACTTAAAGACTAATTTCTAACTGTAGAAATTACAATATCTTAAAATTGCAAATGTTTAACAATGCCTCAAAAGAGTATCAGATGTTTAAGCAAAGATGACTTTCTTTAATAAACAATGGTGACCATGTTTAAAGAAGATAAACTGAGCTGAGATGTCTGTAACATATATATTCATGAAAATGAGAGATAATCATAGATAATATTGTGATTTCACAGAAAGACAATGGCAAATATGTCATGTTTACAGGTTGACAATGAGCAGCTATGGTTATATTGCTTGACAGTTGAACTTTTGAACTGGTGTTTTTTTTGTAATCATTTTACCCCTAGCAAGACAATAAAAGCAATTAAGATGCAAAGGGGTACTGAGTGTGAAAGACACTGAGATAAGATAATGAAGGACATGATCAATGGAGATGAAAGATGATGACTGACGTTGCATTTAAATTTTTGACAATTATAACTGACAGTAATGCAAGAAGCTGGAAGAGAGTTCCACAAGCATAAAGGGTGAGAAAAGAAACTATTAGCATAAAACTTTCAACTGTAAAATGATGAGACCTAGCTGCCAATCTAGTATCATGCTTAAATTCATAAAGTCAAGGTACAAAAGAGGAAAGCAGTATTTACCAACCTCCCCACAAAGCTGGATGTGGCACAAGGCCGATTTTTATGTGGGGCAAATCTGAGTCCATATGCTCAGGCAAAAATTCCCCACATACACGGGGTCAGGTTTGTCTACCTCCCCAGACAGGACTCTGCCCTTCAGCATAGCCTTGTCTGGGTTACTCTCTGCCTTCAGGCAGAGAGTTCGGCAAGATCTAAGATATTCACACATGGCTAGCTCTCACTGCCGGCTGGTACCAAAGAGGAAAGCTCATCAGAATAATTACCAAGAAAATATTTATAGAAAAGGCACAGGGAAGCTATGTTACAGTGGTGGAAACGTGATTGAAGCTGAGATGCCAAGTCAGGATTGATGACATTGCAAATTCTTTGGATTTTGTCCAGGATCTCTAGATATATAGTAGAAACACGACATTAGATGTGGCAGTAATATTCAATGCACCGACGAATGATAGACTTATAAATGTGTAAGACAGATTCTGACAAGAAAAAATTATCCAGCACAACATAGTTAAGCAATTTTCCTGGCATCAGACCTGAAAGTTTTGTTCATATCTGATGTAATGGAATAACCTGTCACCCCCATGAGTGACTACACTATAGGTAGTAACTACCTATAAGTATCGGTAAGTCAACGGACTACAGAGACTAGCTGGGATCTGTTGAGTACAACTCTTACGCGAGAACTACCGACCTACCAATAGTAGCACTCACTACTAGATTGACTTGTGACGACCTTGTGCATAACTGTTACCTTTATTCTTATTGTAGTGGTTTTTACAATAAACCTTTACTTATTTTATCCATTATGTTTTTCAAGTAGATATTCCTATTAGTATGGAATATAACAATATATTTGAAGGTTCATAACTTGAATGTCTGTAAGTAGGAGAGCACATGTATTTAGCTTTTTGAACAGTAGAAACAAAGTTCAAAATCTGGTTTGGTCAGTTGTAAATTTTGATTCTCTTTTTAAAAATAAAACAATTCAATAAATCATTAAACCTTATTATGTTTAAATAGTCAGTATCAATGCTTGGTCATTGTCATGAAACTGTGTCAAATTCTTCTGAGTGTTGGATGGCCTTGGTGGTATCTGTCCATAGAAAGCAGATAAATAACATTTAGAATAAAAACACATAAAGACACCTAGATAGAATTCGAAAGAATATGAATAACCATTTTATTTTCTAGAAAGAGAACATGCTCACAAAGGATAGAAATGTGTTACATGACTTCTTTCCAACACTGAAAAGGAAAGCTAGCAGATTTTACACAAGCTGTCCTTGCACATAAGTCTGACACATCACATTATAAGAGGTTTATACTCACAAGTTATGATGTACATCTTTCCAAAGCCACTCCTCTGTCAAGACAGGGCTCTGTTCATTGGCCATTGAGGCTCACATGACTGACAAAACTTGTTGCATAGTAATTAGGGAAGTGGAAGGAAAGTTAACCACCCAACATGGGTATGTTTCAATTTTAAAGTACAGTATAGAAAATTAAGAAAAAAATTAAATGTAATGTTAATTATCTTCTGTCTCCTTAATTCATGCTTTTTTTTAATGCCCTATCTCTTTAATATAACTTTTTCTCAGATTTTTTCACACTCAGTAACCCCTTGTGTGTTAGTGACTTTATCACTTTGCTTGGGATAAAATGATTATTAAAAAAAATGTCAATATTCCAATAAACTGTCTAAGATACTTGTATTCAAATAAGGTGGCTTTATAGAAGAATAAAAAAAATAATTTTATGTTCCCACTTCCAAAAAGTAAAGAACCACACTCTCTTTCCATTTTCCAATACATAGCATTCAGCCGTGTTTTGCAGAACCTCCACTGATGAAGTAAGCACAACTTTTATTTTGGTCATTCGAACTCAATGCAAAGCTGACTTGAACTCAACCATTATAGCCATTCTTATCATTTCTTGTCCTAACTTACTTTTGGACCAGAAAAACAAAAATGGATATACCCAAAAGTCATTGAGAACTTTATTTCTCTACAGTGTCTCTTAAAAAAAAAGAATAAACAGTCTATAGTAGAAACCCGAGCTTTTGTTACTTCTTCTTTAATTGTTTATATGTGAACATGCACACACTTACACAAACATGCAACCATAGATCTCATTACCACATCTCCCATGTATATATTCAGATTCATAGATGAAAATAAATATACTGTTTAAAATAAATAGAGCATGTACTCAAATATGGACATGCACTAAAAATAACATTTAAAATGATAAAAAATATCAGATTAATAAATAAAAAAATCCGTTACTTCTGGAATGAGAGAGATTGTGCTTAAAGGCATTACTCAGCCTTGCTTGATCAGCAATGCCCTTTGTGGCTGAAAAAGTTAAAAGCATTTCAGATCTAACAACAATTTCTCCTACAAAGAGGGACACAAGGAATCTGGAAGGTGCATCTTTTTCTTTAATAAAATTTCTTGAATTTGATCTGGCAGATGAAAATAAATATACTGTTTAAAATAAACAGATTGTCTACTCAAATATGGGTATCCACTAAAGATAACATTTAAACTGATATATATATATATATATATATATATATATATATATATATATATATATATATATATATATATATATATATATATATATTATTGACAACAATAGCAGAAACAACAGCAACAGGCAAGATAGAATATTAGGTTTAAAGTTCCAATTTCTAGGTTTAGGATTGTCCCACAGAACAATACCCTGGTGGATTTAAGTATTGGTTTGTGAATGTGGTGGCATAGTAATTGTGGAGTTCAATCCCAGGGCTGGGTAGTTGAAACAGGGAAAAAAAATAATTGAGCAGTACTAAATAAGAATGGAATGAGATATCTCTAGATATTAACAAGCAGAATGAGAAAAATCTACACCTGTAAATTAAATAAAAGTGTTCAGTTTGAAATTCCTTGAAGGTTACATGTACTGACAGACACTTGAAGAAGGCCAAAGTGTACAACAGCCAAAATGTGATAATAACAACAAAGATAAAGACATTAGTTTGAATGTAATTTATATATATATATATATATATATATATATATATATAGAGAGAGAGAGAGAGAGATAGATAGGCTGGTTAATAAAATTTAAAGAATAAAATAGCCAATAAAATGATACCAATTTTGTCAATAAAATTGATATTTATTATAACATTCTGACTAAATTGAAGCATGAAGAGAAAGATTTTAAACAACCAGCCTGTTAAATCTACATATTATAAGCATACGTGAGCCACCTTTTGTTTTAATTATATATATATATATATATATATATATATATATATATATATATATAGAGAGAGAGAGAGAGAGAGAGAGAGAGAGATGATATTTAGATAGACAGATTCTTCATGCTATCTAATTTGCATATGTATAAATTCAAAATGCTATATAAAGTCTGTCATTTTTGGCTTGCGGAGCTCTCTTCTTGCTGGCTTTTCAGTCAAGATTGATCCTTAAAAAAATTTAAATGCAATGTCCATCGGAATCTTAATTTCTGTTCTTTTATTGTGCTCGCTCCTTAATAATGTTTTTCTTTTTCACACTCAGTAGCCCTGCGTCTTAGTGGCTTTGTTGCTTTGCTTGGGGTGAAAAATGATAAAAAAAATGTTGTTGCAGACATGGCATTATATAATCCTGATCCTACCCCTCTTTGACCGCTTTCGTTCAATCAATGGCAAGGTGCTGTCTGAGGGACAAGTCTTCTGTCTCTAACTCTAAGCTAAAATTATTTTATGAATAATTCTTTTTGTATTTTTTTTTTTAGCTACTAACTTATTTGAAGAATTGAACTCAAATCCAGTACTCTAACCACGTAGACTTGTCTAATGTCAACAAGTCCCTTATATCATCTAAAATAAATGCGATGTTAATTAAAATATCACTAAAGGTATAAAAGTAATTGAAATATAGAAAATAAAACAAAATTAAACTATTTAAAAAAGTTAAAACTGCAAAAGGTGTTTTGTTTTATGAATTGACTATTTTATCAGGTCGGTTTACATCGGCCGCTTACTAACTTAACTAAAAAATTCTTCAGAGCTGGTTCGCAGATTTATGAGTTAAATACTATTTTTATTTTGTCAAATTTTATTGTGGAAAGATATCCGATTTATGGAAAAAAAACCCTTAGAAATGCTGTATATTATAATATTTTAGATGAATAAACGACGGAATTAAGGTTGTCTCATCTTTTTTCTTCTTTTTTGTGGTGCACGGCTGGTGGATGTGTGGAGTTTTTTAAACTAGGCATGTGATTCCTCTAGCGTCGAACTTGTTGGGTCGAGTGGGAGGGAAAAATCATGCTTTCTTTCTTTATATATATATATATATATATATAAATATGTATATGAAAAACAAGGATGAGTTGGTTCTGATTTTTAAGAAATACTATACCTCTTTGTTACAAAGTAGTGTCTCGTTTATTATTATTATTATTATTATTATTATTATTTACTCTTAGTCTTTAGCATAGTCTTCTTTTACATGTCATAGTGCAGAAGAATTTTATATACTGAAGCTGAAAAAGAAAATTGATGTGTTTAAAAAAAGGTCTTAGAAACTAAAGTTTTGTACTTAATACATCTTGTCTTGTTCATTATAAATGAGCCTACCTTTTTCTGTATTTTTACAAACATCTTTTTCACACATCAAAGTTACCCTGAGTGCGTGTTGTTGGAAATCGTTATTCAATTAAATAAAAAAACACGTGTACTTAAAACTAAGCATATTGATTAGTAGTCACATAGAAAGATATTTTAAGTGACTTTTCATCTCTTGTCCTAAAATTGATATACCATGCTTTTTTTTTTATCCAATAGAGATTTTGTATGCATATTGTATACTACAAAATAATGAGAGATGTTTTGGATGTGTGTGTGGTGAGAGGGAGAACATTAACAAGGTAAAGAGAAACATCATCTGAAAAAAGTATGTAGCAACAAAGAAAAAAATAACCAGAATTGAAATAAAGGATCCAGTTCCCTATGTTTTTATTTATTTATATTTATATAAAAGATGGAGAAAATAAGTTTTATTTTATAAACTTAAGCTCATACACAACAGGAGACTAGAAAAAAAATGGAGAAATCCAAGTTTCTATGAAGAAGCTGTAAAAATAAAATATATAGAGTAACTCTGGAAAAAAAATCTGTAGTTGATTTTTGCAAGAGTCTCTGGTTGAATTGATTAGTATTTTGATATTTAACCACAGTTTTTTTTACTTATTATATGTTCATTTTCTTTCAGTTTGTCTTTTTATCATTTGTGCATTTCAAATAATTTTAATAAAGAAATTCATTATAAATAATTAATTATGAAGTTTTGTCAATGGTTTTACTTTTTTTAATTATAGAAATACATTAGACATGATTTTTACTATAAAAATGCATTGCTACAGATTTTTTATTATAAGATGCACCACATGATTATTTACTGTAAAATGATTTTTTATAAAAGTAAAACTGCATTACAGATGATTTTTATAATAAAAGTGAATTGCAAATGATTTTTATTATGAAAAATTCTTTGCTAATTATTTTTTTTACTATAAAAATGCATTGCAAATGATTTTTACTATAAAAATACATTGCCACTGGCTTTTTGCAATATATTTTATTATAACAAGGCACTGTGGATGATTTTTGCTATGTAAATGCATTCTAAATGATTTTACTATAAAAATAGATTACCACTGGTTTTTACTATAAAAATGCATTATAAATGGATTTTACTGTATTCCAGATTAATTTTACTATAAAAATGATTGTTAATATAAAAATGCATTGAAAATCATTTTACTATAAAATGCATTGCAAATAATGGTAGACAAAAATACATTGGCAATAGATTTTATTACAGAAATACATTGCAAATAATTTACATCAGAAGAGAAGTGTAAATATAAGAGATCCTAATCCAAATTCAAAGCCTATTTACTCCTGTTGGAGGAACCCCTTCCTGATTGATGTCTTCTGGGGTGCAGCTGTATTCACCATGCTTAGCCAGTTGTGGGTTGGTGAGGCTATTTAACAGTTGGGGTAAGAGATTATAGCAATTCTGAAAAATATACTTTATTTTGAAAGCAGAAGGTATGTTTGATTTTGTGAATGTTTCAATGTTTGTTCCGATCATCCTTGGAACATAACTTCACATTGCTTATAAATAAATAAAACTAATAATGAAATAAAATACATATAAATAATTAAAACTACTTATTAATGAAATAAAATACATATAAATAAATAAAAATACATAATAATGAAATAAAATACACTATATTAAAGCCAAATTTGGTGTATAGTTTATAAAAAAATAGCTATATTTTAATTTAATTTTCACTAATTTTAATTATCTTCTTCATGTAAGTTTGATTCATAGCCAAAGAAATTATTTGCTGGGTGTTAATTATATTTGTATACACATCGGAAATCATTTATTGTTTCAGGGCCTATTCCAGAATAACTCCTTGTACAGGTAACCTCAGCAAGACCAATGGTACCAATTCTTAAAAACCCTTAAAAACTCTGACAGAAATGCATATGGAAATTTTAAGTGGATATACAAGTCAGATTTTACAAATGGTCATCTTAATGATTTTTCTAGACAACTAGCAAAAGATTTTTTTTATAGATTTATACTTCATATAGTCTATCAGAACTGCTGGTTACATATTTACTTTGCATGCTGAGTTCTTGCAATGTAAAGTGATTGTAATCAGCCTGATCTAGTATACAATTAATAATTGTGTGAGTTCAATCCTTACTGGGTGTCTCATTGTTTCGGCTAAGATTTGTAAGAAGAATCTAACATGTTGTTGTGCATGCATTTATTTATAAATAAAAAAGTGCATTATCCGATCAAAAACCAAATACTAAAATAATTGATTCAAATAGTTTATTTGGACTCTGTAGGTAAAAAACAAAAAAAAGTTAATTCTATATGACAAAAAAACACTTAAGTTACAAATATTTACAATAGACAAAGTATCTGTTTAGTTACTTAATATTATTGAGTTACTAAAAAAATTATGATATGTATTTAATTTCTATGTTTTTTTTTTTTTGCTGGTATTCTATGCAGACAGCCAAAGAGGACATAGGTATATGTGTCTAAAAAAGACGGGGAAAAAGACGGAAAGAAAGTGAAAGCTTAATGCGGTAGACGGAGGTACAGGAAGGGGAGGAAAGAGCAGTGACAATAATAAACAACAGAGTGAGGTACATATATCTTTCACCTTAACTCCTCCTCTCACTTGTATGCCCCTTACTCCTCCTTCTACTAACAGCTGCTCCTGCTCAACTCCCCTCTCTCTTAATCTATTGTTATTAGTTTTTCAGTCGGTAAGGCAAAACGTGGTGGATCAGTCTCTTAGTGAATGACATTAATAATCTGTGATATATTTTAGTTTTAAGTTCTCGGACGGGCTGCCTATACCAGTTCTTGAATGGTTCTCTTCTGTTCTGGTGTTGACACAGACCAGAAGAAAAAAAAAAAGAAATAATCGAGGGAAGAAAAAGACATTAATTGTTATTTTTTTTTTCTTAAAAGGAGAGTTAGAAATTAATTTCTTCTCTTCTTTCTTGTAACTTTTTTTTTTCTCTCTCCATAAAAACAACATGGCCAAACTGGTGGCTGTGTGTCGCTCGGACGACTACCAGTTCGAGAGACGACAACTTCCCCTGGTTATGGACGACACCCTCACCGTAAGTTAATCTTTTTAAAAGCAAACCCGATCATTCAGATATCAATTCTAACCCTTCATTTTATATATCAACCAGTAATTCTACCCGTTTTCTATTCATTTTTCTTGACACCCCTATCTCTCTCATTCAGAGTGCTTCCCTAAGCTTGTTTCGAGTGGACCTATACTGGGGGTCCGATTTATAACTTCAAAATAATTAAAAAAAGATCACCCATTTTGTTTGTTTTTGTAAAACAACCCCCTTATTCCACAACAAATAAACCCTCATTTAATGTCAAGTGTCTTACTTTATTTGGATATAATTATAAAAAAAACTGCCCAGAGGGGTTTATTTATACTCTATGCAAGAAAAATACTAAAATTCCTATGCATTTTCTGAAGTAATTATTTTTTCTGGCGAGTATATTTTCGTCTTATTCTCTCCAGACTCCAGTTATGGCTACTGTACAATGGTTTTTAAGAGCGAAATACTTTGATTACTTTTTATGTAAAATTTATAAAGAATTTTTCTGTCTTATTAAATTACTAGTAATTTATCACTTTTTATACAAGTCTTTTTCTTCCTTTAAGATTCTAGATCTAAATTTATTATATAAAACTGTTCCCCGACTTTGTAACCCTGAGTCTCTTCCTAAGACAAGTGGTAAAGGAATAGACTTTCGCTTACGTAAATTATGTATAACTATTCGTAAATGAATAACAAATTAAATGTGTATTATTATTCGTTACAATTCTTCCCGATTTATTTAAAATCTGGTTCTGTTGTACGGGATATAATTTTTATTTGTAAATTTTGTTAAAGATTAAATCCAAGCTTCCTAAGCTAAAGGACGTAACCTCTGACCTGAACCAAGTTGATATTTAATTTAATGAAGACTTTAACTAACACTTTTTCACGAATTGTAGGTTCGATTCCTTGTGTGGGTCATCGGATTATATTTTTGTTATTGAAAATAATTTTGGTTATTTGTCTTATGTGTAACGATTGAATTTTTCTTTTTACCTTTTTATTTAAACTCTTGATCTTAAACAAGTGTTTTTTTTTTTTTTTTTTTTTAAAAAGTTAAAATCGAGTAACTCTTTCAGGCTATTTTTTCTCGAATAAATATTAAAACTTTTTTTTTTTTGATTTTCGTAAAAAAATCAATGATTTTTTTTTCTAAATTTTTTTCAGTTTTTTTTTTTTTTTTTTTTTAAATCTCGTCTTTAAAACTAAACTTTTAAAAAAAAAATTTAATTATTTATATTTTTGTCTTAATGAAACTACAAAGTTGAAATTCGACTTTAACATTTCAAAACAAAGATATTATATTGCTTTTAAGGTTTAAATGAAATTAAATATCTTTTCAGGCATAAATATTCAAATTTTTCATTTCATTTGAGTTTTTTCTGTCAAACTGTTTAAATATATTCGTTTCTTTTTCGCAATCGTCATATGGTTCCTCCATTGTATCGCGTGGTCATAAAGTGGGGGACCATTCATAATTAGGAATACATTATAAAATTACCCCCCACTTTGTAACCATATTCTTCGTGGTGTGTTTTTTTGTTTTAACTAACAAAATAAGTGTTTAAATAACTGCTTTTGTCTTTACTTCTAAACTTTTACGATGAAATAAAGGGATGGTTTGTCTTTGTAAAAAAAACTTATTCCAATCTTTGACTTTTTTTCTTTTTTGACTCACTTTAAAATATTCTCTTCCCCTTCGAAAGTGTCGAGTAAATGGCGTTGTAAATTTAAGACAAGTGAAATTTATTTCACTATTTTTTTTTCCCCTATCAGTCCTGAGATTGCTTTCATATTTTATGCAATTTTTAATTGCATGTGTATCTTTCGTGATTAAAATGTCTGATATATCTTCATATGTGCTTTGTCAGTTTTTATAAGATTAAGTTTTTTTTTTTTTTTTTTTTTTTTAAGCCTCCAGGGGCAGTGGTGGTGTCTTTTTTTTTTTTTTTTTTTTTTTCCTCAACCTTGTTCGGCCATCTGTGATTATATTCAAACTATCAAGTTTTATAAACAAATTTAATTCAGTTTTTTTAATTTAATACTAAAGATTGTAATTTCATATGAGAATAACACCTTAAAAATTAATATAATTTGTAAATTTTATTTATTAAAAAAAAAATGGAGTATTTTGTATTCACGTGTAGATTTTTTTTATATTCTTGCTTTTAACTTTTCCGTATGCGATTGATATGCAGTAAAACCTTTTTAATATTAAATCTCTAATTTTTAAACTTTAATTAAATGGAGTAAATTTATGCCAGATTTAAAAATTGTTTTTAATAAATTTGTGTAGATAATGGGATATATAAATTAAAACTTTTTTTTTCCTATCGTAAAGTCAGCTACTAATTATTAGCAATATAGTTTACAAACTCTGTATTATACACAAGCGACAGACGTACTGCAGTTCTGCATTAAATAATGGTAGGAGTAGCTACTTTATATATTTTATTTCCTTGCTAGTCTTCCAACAATTGACGTGGACACACTGTTCATTGCTCTCGAACAGCTGATTATACTGCTTGTCCTGTTCTTGTTAACAAAACTTGTTTTGATTTGTTTATTTAATGAATTAACATTAAATTGTCTATTACTTGACTTTCTCTATCTTTAGAACCTTATGTAACAATTTTTTAAAATCATCGTTGATATATATTTTTCAAAAATTAATATCCTTTTTGAAAGCTACTTTTTACCATAATGTGTATAATTGTGGATTTTTAGTTTTGCACTGGTATTTGCGTGGCAAAGAATCTTAAGTTCCAACAATAGCATAATTATTTCTTGGTATGTTCTCTACTCGTATCATTTGCTGCTGTAAGCTTTATTTTAAAAATATTACCGTTTAAAAAGAAATTAGATGACTAAAAAGACATTTAAATTAAAAGTGCTGCTTTTTTCTTTTTTCTTGTATCGATCGACATACAGTATGACTATCGATTTTATGCACTGCCTTTAGAGAACTCATTGCACTTTTCACCTAATCTGCGTTAGTCTTCTTGTCTTATTGATATATTTTTAATAGCTAATTATCAGGATATTGCAATATTTCTTTTCAAACATTGTCAGCAAGTTGTTGAAAATATCTTCCATTTTCAAACTCTAAAACTTCCTAAGTTGTTCATGTTTTTCGTGTTTTTTTTTTTTTTTTTTTTTTTTTTTCCTAAAGTGATTTGAGAATTTTCTTGTGACCTGTAGTGTGTCGTGTGAATAACTTGCCATGACTGGAACTGAATGTGGGTGGAGATAGCTGATATATACAAATATTTCAACGTTTTATGCAATATTTAATTAATAATATATAAATTGTTGTTCCTTATAGTTTTAATTTTAAATAGTATTGCCTTTTTATTCTCTTAATATATTATCGGATCAATAAACTTAAAAATAATGTTGCAGACTTTATGCTTTGGAGTTCAAGGGGAGATCACTTCGTCTTCCTGTTAGAATTTTTTTTAATAACCCACGCGTCAGCATATTAGATTCGTGTGTAAAATGCAATTAGAAGTAAAACAATACGCTTCTTGCCAACTTTGTTTAACTTTTACTCGATTAGGAATTAAAGCTGTCCATAAGCATTGCTTTTTATTTACATATACATACGCTACTACAAATATTACTACTAAGAGAAATAAAAATACTGACCTTATTTTAGATTTTTTTTTTTTACTTTCAAACGTGATTATTGAGTCATGGAATATTTATATGCTAACTAAATTGCTTTCAAAAATATAAACGTAATGGACGGGGTCAACATAACGGCCCATGTGGATAAATATGGTTTTTGCTTGCTTGCTTTTTTTATTTTTATTTTTTTTATTAGTAATACTGCATAGCATAGAGATTATCATGTGAGTTAAATTCCGTCCCAGTCTATAATCTCAGTGGTCTGAATTTTATTTTATTTTTTTCTGTCTGTATTTTTTCCTCTAATAAAAAAATAGGTGTTTAGTTTCCCTTAGTGGCCTAAGGGACACGTTTATAAGGAGGGGCTGGAATATTTTCCCTTATTGTCTATCAATAGCGAATTTTTTTTTCTTTAGCATTGAGTGCTCTGCTTAAGCTACACGTCATTATCTAGTAAATAGGTTTATACTTTTGTTTTAAAGCTTTCGTTTTACTTTTATAACTTGTTTAAATTTGTATCACTCCGTACACCTACACCCACAAGTGTGTGGGTGTGACCTACTCTCATTGGTTGAGTACATTACATGTGGTGTATGTATTGTAGAGAATATTGTTTAATCTCTTTTCTCCAAATTTGAATAGGAAAGTTGCAATTAAATCGGATTGCACTCCACCTCCTGAACATAAAAAAACAGCTCTAAGTACAGGAAACTTTTCATATCCTTAAAAAAAAAAAAAAAAAAAAAAGCTGCTAGTCAAAATTTTCATTAATTCATTGTGTACTAGGTACTTTTCGGCTTCATTATTTTATTTATTTTTTTAAAGACTTATCTAGATTTTATGTAACTATGGATAACAAGACACAATTTTGAAGCTAATGTTGATTATTGACCCTTAACATGTGGTACGATAAACAGAAGGTCAATTAAAGACAATGACGCAACCTAGTATAGATGAGTGGAAAATCAATGACAGCGTTTTTCAATGAAAAATTCTTTTCATGAATGCCAACTTTTATAAAATACACCCCCCACAAACCTTGAGAAACTGAAAAGACAAACGTTCAATTGAAAGCTACTTTTCTTAAAAATAAAATTAGCTTTTTAAATTGAACAATTTTTTCTTTTTTCTTAATGTTGCATTGCAAAGTTCACTTTGTAATGAAGATCTACTCACTGTATTTGATATCTTAAGACCCGATCCCCCCCCCCTTTATTTTAATACAATATTAATTTTGGTTGGTGCAATTACGAAGGACTTTTTTTCCTTGTTGGAATCTTATATGCTATGAAATACAGTAAAAGTAAAACTTTTTTTTTTTCTCTCTCTCTTTTCTCAACACTTTTTTTTTTTTTTTTTAAATAAGCCTTCCTTCCTCCTCCGTCTCTCCTGTGTGTGTGCCTATATATTACCTTTAGAAACGCGATACCCAAGGTTTAAAATGAATTTTTAAAAATTAAGTCTTTCACAATGCTTTTATTTCAGTTTTAATTTCAAGCTAATAAATTTTAAAAATGCCTTTTCTGTATTTCAAAACTAATTTAAATAACTGGGAGTTTTTGTTTAGACATTGTTAAAATAGCTGATTTTTAGCAATCTGTCATCACATGTAATTCTCATTGTTTAAAAATCTTTCAAAGATAAAATGTGCTTTTTGGAAATTGAGGAATATTAGCTGACTAAAGTTTAATTAATTTGATTTGAAACATTACATAACAGGACCCAAAGAATGTGAGTTCAATACTAAGGCAGTGGAGAACTTGGAGAGGGGAATTAATAGGAGATAACTAATAACTGACATCCATTAGACATGGCACATGGAACTAGAACAGTCTACCCCAGTGAGCAAAATAAAGGGTTCAGTTCAACATTCCTACCACCCGAAGAAGGCCGGAGTGTACAACGGCCGAAACGTAATAAAAATGACAAATATGACAATAGTCCGAATAATGTAAATAGTGTACACATCACCTCCTCTCAGAAATACACAAACATTACTTTAAGTCTAAAATTTCACAAATGCATTTTTGAATATGGCAGTAGTAGGTGTTGACAGTTTGACTGACAGAAGTTTTTGTTCTACAATGGATATATCTGTAAAGTAAAAATAACTTGAATATATCGTGAGTGCTGTCTTATAATTTTTAACTACCCAGGAATCCTTAAAATAAAAATATTCTCCATAATATTGTATTTTGGCTTTAAATTTACTATAGTTGTCGCTTTTATTTTCTGATGTCATGTATGGACATCCGTATTTACAAAAATCAGAACATTGTTTAAAAAAAAAAAAATTTCAGAAGTCTTAAAATATTGCTGTTCAATTAATTGTACAAAGCTTTTCTGTTTATGATTAGTGAATATAGTTCTTATTTAAATCGATATCACCTAGTCAGAACAGACAATTTTCAAAGATTTAAAACTTTATAAATTATTAAAATTTAAAAAAAGAATTTTAAAAAATCCCTTAATAGTGTCCATAATATCTTTTTCATAAAAGCAATTAAAAGCTTTCCTAATTAATCTTAGTTTTATTGAATTTTTTTTTATTCTATTATTCAGAGCAGATTTTCAGTAACTGGATCCTGTCTTAGAAAAAGAAATTGATTTAAATTCTTGAAGCTCTGCTTTAACTAATATAAACAGTAAGCAGTTAAAAATTTAATTTCTCAATTTCATACTATAAGTAATGGGGTAACAGATGTTTTTTATATATATATATATATATATATAGCCACTTTGATGTGTAATGTTAGTTTATTGGAACCATTCTGGATTGTCTTATTGGCAAAGTAAAGGCAGCATCACTAGCATTTATTGATCTTTTTTGATTGTAAGATCAGGAGCTGGACATTTTCTAGAGCTGACATGACCTAATGGTTAGTTAGGCTAATCTGGTTGACTTAGTACTGAGTGAATTCACTGGGTCTAATTCAAAGGCTTTCTTACTCCTGTTAGAGGAACCCCTCTCTGATTGGCCATGCCTTCAGGAGTGTAATTGTACTATCCACACTTGGCCAATTGCAGGTTGGTGAGGCTATCTAACAGTTGGATGTTTTGAATTCAGTTGTCCTTCTCTTAGACTTGGTTACCACCCAAGGCCATAAGACCCAGTTTGTCCTGTTATTTACCCATAGCCATGGAGAGAAGAGATTGATTCAGAACTTGAACTCTGCTCTCCAATTCCTTAATCTGTGCCGTTATCCATTATTTGGCCATGCCTTGTACAAAATACATTAAATAACTGAACAAGGCTTGGCATACATGTAAAGTCAACCAGCATAACACTCTGGAATAAGAACATCATAATCATATCCAAAATTATGAAAGTTTTGAGCAGGATCATGGAAAATGAGAATTCAAGAGTAATTTTAATCCAATGAAACTTGTTACTGATAGGGTTTATTCATATAGATTTTAGTACTTTATTCAGGGTCTTTCAAATGTTTGTATGATTTTGTTTTATATACTAGGTTGACTTTAATGCTTGCATTTTTAAGAAAAATTTGGATTGTCTTCTTTTTCAATTTTTTACTTTCATCAAATTAACTCTTGAAAGCTTTGCTTTACATTCCTGATTCCATTTTTTTTTTATTTTTGAGTCTTCTTTTAACATGCTTGAAGTCTGTATGCATAATATCAAAGGTTAGGGCATTCTCGGATGTCTACAGATTCTGAGCTGCATAAGATAAAACTTGCTCATATCATGTCAGGATATAGATATCCTGTAGCAAGCTTGCAAATAATCTTGTATCTTTATTGACAATACAATCTAGCCAGAAGCACAATGCCAGATTAAACATTTAATAAAAGTTCAATCAAAACTGTTTCCTTTACTGAACAAGATTAATCTTGTAATTGTGCTTGAAACCTGTCTTCATGTCCCATTTCTCTCTCTCTCTCTCTCTCTCAAAATGCTTGTTAAGCTTAACACATGAACTACAATAACAGTTTAGTTTGTATTTTGTTCACAAAAGCTTCTAAAAATTTCATTACTGCTTAGGTTAACTTTTTCTTAAGCAGTCAATATTAGGAACCTTGTCAGTCATTCAACTATTGATACTTCTATCCTGATTTGGTCATTGATCTTTTGCATGTATAGATATCAATATTAATCGTGAAATCTCTTCACACAAGACCCAGTAATTTTGGGGGTGAGCGGGTGTATAGAAATTACTAATGCAAAACATAACTGGAAAACAGAGCTTGTCTCTTTCTCTCGCTCTCTCATATATATATATATATATATATATATATATATATATATATATATATATATGCATCTCGCTTTAGATGCAACAAATATTACTTTTTCAAAACTTTTCAATTTAATAATGCTCATAAATATACTTAAGGCTAACTGAAAGTTAATGTAAACTATGGAGGATGCTAAGTGATATATCTAATCAATGAAGGTGAATAAATGTTGGATTTTTAAATTCAATATTTACTAACTTGTCTAATAGACATTACATCACTTTGCATACTCCATAGTTTACTTTGATTTTGAGTTATCCTTAAGTATGAATCTTAAATTGAAATTTTTTAAAATTTATTGACCTTTTTATTTATTCTTTTAATTGTTGTGAAATAAAATCCTTACATATTGATAAAGTTCATCAGAGGATGAAATGTCAGCTAAGTTTTCCTTGTGTGTATGTGTACACACACACACACACACGGTTTCCCAAAAAATGTATGGACACTTCAACAGCTGCTAACACTTTTCTCCCTCTTCCTAACAGCTTCAGAGTTAACCTATTTTAATAAACATTCTGTTTATAGTAATTTTGATTATTTATTCATGAGTAGCATGCTTATTCTCTTCAACCCTTTTTATTTTATAAGGGATCCGTTTTGAGTTTGACTCATTCTCATGTTAACTGGGTCACCTCAAACCATTTCTGTTCTATTGTTTTCAGACTGAATTTTACCAAGTTGTAAATTCTGATGAAAACACAAATGATTGATCATTCATAAATTCTTGACTGTAACTGCATTACAAGAATTTCATTGTCATTGGTTGTTGATGACTTACACCTTTCTTTCTTGCACTCTCTCATATCCTGTTTGCTTTGCATTTGTTACTATTTGTAGTTTGCTTCTTGGCAAACAAATCTTGTTTAAATGTTGCTTTTTATTTTGTTTTTCTGTTCTTTGCTTATTAGGCGAGTTGGTTCTCCAGTGGTCAAGTGTCGTGATTAGGGAGTTTAGTATGCATCATGAAATTTGCCTGATTGGAGGGTGTCAGTTAATGAATTAGAATCTTGTCTTTTCTAACTGCAACCCCCTACTACCACATTTGCACTTCTGTCTCTCCCCCATCAGCCAAAATCAATATCCTGGGTCAGCTAAAATTAGCTCATGATTTTATCAACATGATTAAATTCTTCCTTGCCCAAGCTAGCTTTGCTGGAGACGAGTCACCATGGAACATGGTTTCTGTAATCAGCAAGGTGGTTGAGACATACATATATTTGAAATGTTATTGTCTACAAGTGTTTGAATAAGTTTTTAAGACAATGTAAATCTACACATTTACCAACCTGTGTTAAAATGTGCTTTCTGGCAGGATCCAAACCTTTGTCTCTCCTGTAGGGGAATACCACTGTATAGCTCGACATGCTTTTACACTGCTCAGCTATGAATGACAGTCAAGTGAAATTATGGGAATGCTGAAAGTTCAGTCTGACATACTTCTCAAAATTTAAGATTGGAGTGGCTCTTGTCTCAAGATTTTTATCACTCACTTGCATATCATTTTTACACTTTTATTTAAAAAGCTGTTTGAATTCTTAAATATCTTTTTATTAAATTAATATTCTTTATTTCACAAAGAGTTAAGATCATTTTACTTAAACTGATATGAGTAAATGGTTCATTGTCTTCGTAAAATAACTGGGGTATAACCAGATTTCACTTCTGAAGACTGAACTAAATTTCACTTTCTGTAAGTGGGATTTTAACATTCTTGTACCCATTTTTAAATGGCTTGCTTGATGGATGGAATGAATACTTGTATACAATCAGTTGCACCTTTCAAAAGGGCTGATAACAGAAAAATTATGCTGTACTCAGGTTTGAATTCAATTTTTCCTTTATTTAGACTGGTTGCCAACCAAAGTGAGTCCCTTCTATCTTGCTATTTAACTTGGTGGATGGCTGGGTGATGAGTTAATCTTTCTCAAGGATAATTGTGAAAAAGTGAATGTAGAAAACTGAACTGATTAGAGTTCAGCTTACCAAGTTCTCTTTTGTGTTTGCCAGCCAATATGCTACCTGCCAAATTTGCGTATATAATAGAATCATAGATTTTTAAAATCCTTTTTAAAAAAAAAAAACAAAACACATGCTACTAAGGTATAAAATGATCATATCCCATAATAGCATGTTATCTGATCACTCCTAGCTGATTTCTTTGGAGATCTTTTAAATTCTTTTTATTTGGATTAATTTTTAATTACTACCACATATCAGCTGGCCTTATACTTTCTTACAAGTATTGATTTTCAACCCCCTTTTCTTTGTTCCACATGGTAAAGCATTGAGCATTTTAGCTTATTTATAACTTAGTTAAGTATTTGCTTAAAAGTAATTGTCTATTTCTTAGATTTAATTGTGTCCACTATTTATTGTAGGTTATCTTGACTACCTGCTGTAGTGCCATGATTTGTTTTCAAGTCAAGGTATCTGTTGCTGTTCAATGTTTGATTGCATGTTCCTTGACTGGCTTTTATGCCACAGTTGACTAGGTCAAGTAATATTTTAATTTGAAATAAGCTGTTTTAGGATATTGTCATTTTTTTTTTTTAACTACTTAAAAATAATCTAGTCTTACAGTCTGTATCTTTTTAGGATTTTAACTTTATTTGATTTCTCTAACTGAAACTTTTCCATAATTAATGTCCAAAAATGAAAGCAAATTGATAATCTTAAATGCTATGAGCAACCTTGGACCTTTGTGCCCACAAAAACACCTGAGTGTGAAAAGTAGTTTTCCCTTGACATTAATATTTTTAACTACCGTCACTGCTTAATGTTCATTTTAAAACGCAATGATTAGAATTGGAATAAAACCTACACATATGAAAGTGAATTTTGTTCTTGAATTTACAACAAAAATATTAAACACTATTAATTTATTAGATTGTTTATTTACGAGAATTTTTTATTTACAGCATTCTAAAAACTAATACACTTAAAACTAAAGAAACACCGATTTAAAAAAAAAAAAAACCCATTTCTTATTTACAAATTTATAAACCTTTACTAAATTTATAAAAATGTGAACCAACTATAAGGAAGTCCTTATTTACCATTTTATAAAATTCTAATCAATTGTCAATTAGCTGATGTTTTGCCAACCATTTCAATAAACAATATAAGTATTTATTTTTGTTAATTCTCAAGAACAAAGAAAATTTATAAATTCATTTTCATAAGTTTAGGTTTTATTACAATTCTAATCTTTGCTTTTTAAAACTATAAACATTGCCAAGTGGTGAAGGTAGTTAAAATAGTGGTGTCGACAGAAATTTTAATTTTTTACAAAAGTTCAATACCATGCTTTTTATATTCTAATATCAAGTTATAGACAACTCATTTTATTAATTTATCAAGCTTTATTTCTATGTATCTATATTGCAAAGTGATTCTGTACCTTTTTAGTACAAAATGTGTAATATCACCCTCTTCACTTTTCTATTCTAAATCTATTGTCTATGTAGATGCATTATTTGTAGTTGAAGTTGGCAAGATGAATATACTGCAGCATATTGGCTATTATAACTAGTGTACCTGTGCCATTTTTAAAAAAAAAATGATGGCAATTATTATAAAGTCTTAATAGTGAGTTTCAATAAAATGTCTTGTTAAAACTGTATTGAGATTCAATAAAGTGGAGAGAAAAAAATTTGCAACTAAATAGAGGCCAATGAACTTTTTTTTTTTTTTTTTTTTTTTTTAATCTGTTCCCTTTATATTTTTTTATATATTCAATGGTATCTGATTCATTGATTACTCCTGGTATTATATAAATTGCTTTTTGTTTAATAACTTATGTTAAAACTGTTTAATTCAAGACCGAGTTGAAGCACAATGATCACTTAATAGACAGAAATATCTGAATGCCTCAGGTGAAAGGCTTGAACAAATAAGACTATAGTTGGAGAAATGTAGGAGTAAAGTAATTAATTAAATGGTTCTTTATAAATTATTATAATGACTAAGGGAAGTAATCATTCATAAATTTACTAATGTTTATTTACCTCCCTTTTCATTATAGATGAGACGGGAAATATGAGTACACATAATTATGGTTTGATGTCTCTTCACTCTATGCTCTTTTACCTTGCTTAAAGTCTTCAAAGTCTTGCTGTATGTTAATTCTCAGTTCAATCTGATTTAAGACTTGATCCATTTATATAAATTCATCAATTTAGATTTAATTTAGAAGAGACACTGAAATATATAGGTTGCTGCTACTTGTAATTTTTGCTGAATTATGGATCTGGTGTGACATATTCAAGTAGACTTAGTGCAAAAAAAAAAGTGGAAAGCCAATTTCATATTCTGACTGAAACAATTTTTTCATGTTAGGAAAAAAATCCATCTTTTCTAATAACAAAAATTAACAATTAGCTAAAGTCAATATATGAGTTAAGATAATGGAAGTTAAAGTAAAACTGTAACCTAAATATATTGTTTCTGTTTGAGAGAACTTCTTGCTAAAGGTGATTCTTTCCTTAGTTATTTGAAAATCTGTTTTCCTTTTGTAGGAGTTGGTATCATGGTCCCTCATTGTCATTTTAATGAACATTGCACCGTTTACCACTCTGCACTTTTAGACATTTACATTGTGGGTGTGTCTTTTTTTTTTTTTTTTTTTTTTTTTTTTTTTTTCTTTTTTTTTTTTTTTATAATACACACCATTTTATTAAGTGACTAAATGTAACTACAAAGGTTTTTTTTGGGGGGGTGGGGTGATTATTTATTTTTTAAAAAACAAAACAAAACTTAACATGAAAAATTGTTTTTGTATGCTTTATTATTCAGACCAGTAAACTTACGGTTGGAATTTGAGATTGGGGTGGGGAATAATGGTGGTAAAGGTGGTGATATCATCAATAGAAAACTTTATGAAAAACTAATAGCCAGAAATATAGGAATTAATTCATAAAATATGACTTGACCAATTTTATCAAGATTGGTTCCACAAGATTAGTTTCACAAAATCTAACTTTTTTTTTTTTTTTTTTTTTTTTACAAAATTGAAATGTTTGGGCGTACTCTATTTACTAAATATAATTTGGCACATAACTTTTGTAGAATTACAATTTCCAGATGGTGTAATGATAGTGTCTTATGAATGAAAAAACAGCAGTTTGTTATTCCTTTGTGTAAATACCTTTGGGAAATATATTAATCCATTTTTTTTCTCTCCCTAGGTATGGGTTCTATAGTAGGACTTGTATCTGGAAAAATATATCCAATAAATTGTTTATGTAATAGTCACTTGCAAAAAAAAAAAAATTCAAAATGTTTCAGCTTTAAATAACCCACAAAGAGTTCATAAAACAATTAATCCACAAATTCATTATTAGTAAGCAACTAATCTGGTATTGTCAAAGAAAATAATAAAGCCAAGAGAGGTTAATACAATTTTTTTTTTTTTCTGCTTTGATGAATTCAGATAGTTGATCACAAGCAAATTGTTTCTTTAATTCACTATAAAAAAAAAAAATAAAAAAAAATGTTTAATCTAGAAAAATTTTGCTTGATCAGCTTTTTTGTCTTTTCTGCCCAATCACTAATTATTATTGGAATCTGATAATGGTTTGGCCATCTTTTTGGATCAGTATGGTCTCTAGTGTCACTTCATACATTTCAGTGATAATTGTTGTTAAACCTCTTGTTAGGTTTAAATGTAAAAATATATATGCATCTGTTACTGGTATCTTGAAATCTGTATCTAATTTATTTTATGAATAAGATAATTAAGCCTTATCGCTTAATGGTAAAGCATGCCTGATTTGAAGATAATTTCTTGGATCAAACATACTGTTTTTCTTGTGCAAAAGGAGAAATCTTGAACAAAAGTAAAAAGTGGGAGGTATTATACACAGGTAAATTTTCAGAAATTTTTACTCAGCTTAGAAAACATCAATATTGCAGATATGCTCAGCACAATAGATAATAAAACAAAGTAGGCAGGCATTGATAATTGTTTACAAAAGGTATTTGATATGTTGGGCAATATTGTTCTTGGGGAATCAGCATAAATGAGATATATATATATATATATATATATATATATACACACACACATACTCGCATAATTTATTTCCTGTTTTTGACTTCAGACACATGAGGCTGTATTATACAAACAAAAATACAGTAAGCAAAATAAACTAATAAAAAAAAAAAAATTGCGACATTACCAGTAATAATTTCAAATAACCTTTAATTTTACAGACCTATATGTTCAAAAGTATTTGAAGCTTTTCAAACTAATTCTTTGCACTGTTACAATTTTATGCTAAAATGAATGTTTTATTTATTTAAAAAAAAAAAACTGGCTTCTTTTAGTATTATAGCAGGGGCAGCCAAAACTGTAGTTTGTGAGCCACATGCAGCTTTTAATATATGGCTCATGGAAATATGTTGGCTGAGCTCCTTTTTTCATCATAGTTAATATAAAAGCTAAATCAGCAATAGGAGGCACAGTGGGGTAATGGATAGTGGCTCTGATTGAGAAATTGGAGGGCCAAGTTCGAATTCCAGTCAAGTCCATTGCATTCACTTATGAATCCTCTTCTCCCCCCAGCTATGGGTAAACAGTAGGACAGGCTGGGTTCTATAACCTTGGATGGCAACTTGTCTACTGCAGAAAGGAATGGCAACCTACTGCGGGGGGAGGGGATATGACTCGTCAGTCGTGTATCAAAAGACATGATCACCTAAGCGTGTATCATGCATGACACATAACTGACTGAAATAGGGAAAATTACAGGCTTTATAATTATTTACTGGGTATGAATTGAGACACCATTGGATTAAAATGCAAGTTTAATGTTAATGTACATGTAACAAACGCTTATGCATAAATTTTGTTCATATCTTGCAGCTTGTGAGAAAAACATAACATTTACATTACATGTTGCTCAGTTTGTAGAATATTCAGCATGGTAAAAAAAAAAAACAAAGCAACATTATGTGTGTGTGTGTGTGTGTGTATATATATATATATATATATATATATATATATATATATATATATATATATATATATATATATATATATATATAATTATTTAAAAATTATAACAAATATGTTATAAAATCACTACAAAAATAGTCATTTTGTTTCAACACCTCTGGTGTCTTATCAAGTGATGATGTTGAATGTAGAATAAAGGTTTTAAAAAGTTCAAATTAATTAACCACCCCTCGTAAGGGGAAACACTGTTACATGTGCTGGAATGACTAATTGAGCACTCTTAAGAATAGTAATTGTTGGTTATTGGAATTTATTCCGTATACACCAATTATATATATATATATATATATATATATATAAAAATAACAAACCAGACATTTCTTCAAGCAATTTAACTGCAACAAATTTGTAATAAATAAAAGATATGTTGTCAACCATCTGACCAACAGAAGAGTTTAACAATTCTATCATGGCTGGTTGCTTGGAGAAAAATGGTTAAACGTGCTAACAATTTGCTTGTTTATAGAATTTATGCACCACTGGAGTGACTGTGGCCAACAAATAGCAATATTGTATATTCAATTAAGTTTAAAAATTGTAGGTTTTGTTGATTAAAGTTGAAAAACAAATCAGAAAACTAAGCTATTTAATGTAATTAATTTCCTCAAAAAAATGGTTTCTAAACAGAGAGTAAAGGGTAATGGATTTTGAGGCTTATTAATTGGAGATTGACAAACAAAAGTGAAGTGATAAGCAGGTCAAACTTCTAGAGGTCAAACTTCTAGAGGTTGAACATTAAAAGAAAAAAAAAAAATAAAAGAAAAAAAGCTTATTTTTCTACAGTTACTCGATACAATGGATGGATATTGTTTGACCAAAGTTGAAGTTGATTCAGTCACTTTTTCTCTTTAAATAGGACAGCAAATGGGTTAGGAGTCAATTCAAAGATTATCCTAATATGAATTTCCAAGTTAAGAATGAAAAATGTATTTTAAGCCAGTATAAACATATATATATATATATATATATATATATATATATATATATATATATAGTGATAAGTTGTGCAAACATAGGGATTAGGGATTGTCCTTATCTAGTTTAATGTTTTATAGGATTTGGGGACCTTATTTATCAATCAACTAAACTTTGAAAGTTAGGTGCTTATCTTTTTCCCATCATAAATTGTCATTTGTTAATGTGTACCTTTTACAAATATCCATTTTAACAAGCTGAAAATGAGGAATTATGTCACTAGATAAGCAACAACTAGTATTCTTGTTTCAATACCAGATAAAATTATACTTGAATTATGTTGCTAATAATGGTCCAGTTTATCCATCAACCCTGAAGTCTTTAGATGGCAATTATCCAAGTGTCAGAATCATTTTTGAGCAACTTAGCCAAAATGAACCACTTCCTGTTCTTGGGTGTCTGGTTAAAAAAAAAAAAAGCTCCTCCACCACACGCCCACCCAAAAATTCAGTGCATTATAAACTGAAATTTCAATTCTCACTGAGGCAATTGACATGATTTTTGCTTTGGCACTGGGTTTATTTCTTGCTTGATGTCTTAAAAGAGTAGACATTTAAGCAGTTTGAGTATTGGGAATCATTTTATTTTTAATTATCCATGCTAAATTGGAAATTTTGCCTTAACATATTGATAGAAAAATAGTTAATTTTAAGTCATTTTTTAACAGTAAATTGCTCTGGAAAATCTAATATAATTGCAAACTTGTAAGAAAATTGGATTTTCAGGAAAATGTTTTTTTGTTTAGCCTTATGGACCTTGTGACCTTTTACAATTCCTGATAAAATATGCTAAACAAATTTGGTCTGCTGGTTCATGAAAGGTTAATATTGTTTGTAAGAGGCATTAAATGTCTCTGACTTAATAGCAATGCTAATCTCATTACTTGACAGGTTTTTAAAGAAATATATATTTTAAGATTTACAACTCCTTGATATAATCGGATATTTCTTGTCTAAATAAACATGGTTCTACCTTCCCCATCAAATGTAATCACACAATGTTAAAATGAAATGGTATTTGTAAATGTGGGCATCACTTAATTATAATGATTGGTTCTAATTTTGAGCTCTCAAATGGTTTTTAGTTTAACAATGATGGCTCAAATAGAGTACAAATTTCAGTCATTTCCTCAGTCAGATATCCTGGGTAAGGCAATAAGCTACATCTGGCAGCAAAGCCTCTGATCAAGAGGTTTTGAGGAGTGTGAAACCACCTTTTAATTGCTGGTGTTCCCAGGTCCACCTTGACTTGGAGTGGTAGCACCTGTTAGGGTCCCATCTATGGGCAAATAGTTAACCACAAACTGGGGTCAAAGCACTATGAAAGTGTAAAAATAGGTTTTAATACCAGCAATACATTTTTGTAAGAAACATTACCAGCAATACATTATTACCAGCAATAAAAATCTTGTTTGCATTAAATAACCCCTTGAGGTTGATATGCTGTAAAACAAACCAAACCAATCTATGTAGGTAGTTCAAAAGAAAAGGTATAATTAAGTTTAAAATATTTTTAAAAAGAAAAAAAGCAGAATCTTTCTTGAGGCTTTAATTTTAGTTTTAATTCCAACCTAATAGATTACATTTAATATTTCAAATAAACAAAATATTTCAGTGTATTTTTAACTGAATTTAAATTGATTGGAATCTTTCCTTTTTTTTTCCTCCCTACTTATCAGCAAAATCTATAAACTAATCCTTATTTTGACAGATATGTCAACACAATTCTTTTAAAAAAATCTTTCAAAAATAAAAATACTTTTTCTGAAATGTTGAAAATTAGGATTTAAAGCTTAACCTGAATTGAAACATCTTTTAACTGTGCAAATTTTTTCTGACATGTTGAGTTATTTGAAAGCCTGATGTTTTTTTTTTCTCTCCATACAATTCAGTAGATTTTCAGTAACTGAGGGTTCTGTTTGACAAAATAAAGACATTAATCCAAATTCTCTGAGGACTTATACCAAATATAAACATTAAGTGATAGAAAGTCTCCAGTTTTCATAAATTTAAATGGGTCGGGGAGTAAAGAAAAAATTTTAAAATTTAATTTTGTGAATAAGTCCTGAAAGTTTAATCTAATAATAATGATTTTTGCAAGAATTTCTAAATCAACTGAAACATGCTCAAACTTCCTGTATAAATTTAAGGCTCCATATTGATGCTAGAAAAACAGGGTTTTGACCAAAACTTCCAAAAAAAAAAAAAAGCTGATGTAAAATTATTTCTCCCCCACTTGATAAGATTTGTATAATTTTTTTTCTTTTTAAATGATTTTTGGGAGGTACCTACTATATGCATTTGTATATTAATGAACTTATTCTTTATTCTGCTTATTATGATTTACGCAACTTGGCTCATACAGGTATTGTATGTGGGGAAGCTTATAGGGTTATTTTCTGGTATTGTTTTTCATTAATCAATGCACCTGTTTATATTGTACTTTCTTTGACAGTTCATATGTAAATAATGTATTTCTAAGTTTCAGATTCTTAGTTTACAGGGGGGCGGGCAGTAGAATATTTTGACTTTTTAACCGTTTTCTCTTATGCAAACATCACATCAGGAAAGTTAGATTTATCTGATGTGCAAGGAAAAATAGTCTCTCTCAGAAGCAAAGTTTTAAAAAGAATGTCATTGACTTTTAACATTAAATGTGTTTTTTTTTTTTTTTTTAATTTGCATCTGTTTCTTGGCATCATCCACATAACTTCTGTTGGACAGAATTCTCTAGCATGATTTTTGTATAATCATGTGTACATTTCATTCAGTTTCTATAAAGTGTTATTTTGATATTTGTCCTTATAAAATTACAAATAAGTAAGGTTGGCTTTTTCTTTGGGTTTCTTTTACTTTTTCTTTGAAATATCTTAACTTTAAAGTCATCAAAAGCTAGAAACTTTTTTTTTTTTTTTTTTTTTTTTTTTTTTTTTTTTTGCCAGTGGTTTTTTGTACCTTGGAACAAATTCAAGGGTTCATTAGAATTTTGTAATGTTGATAGTTTTATAAAGGCCTTCATACAACACTTGGAGTCTTGCATTCTGTAGGAAGAAAAGTTCTCTTTAATGCTAGAGAATAATGATGAAAATAACACTATTCTATTACTTTTCAAGACTTAGAAACCCTCTTTTAAAGGGATGCTCTGGTGCAAGTCTCATTTTTAGAGTATATGTCACTATTAAAGTCTATATTAGACATAATTAATATGGTAGTGTTTATATTTTCTACCAGTAAACAGCAAAAATCTCTAATAATCACTGTAATTTGAAACTTATGCAGTTTTTTTTTGTTTTTTTTTTTCCTTTTTTCTTTCTTCAAGCCATGTTGAAGTCAATACTATAAGTACTTTACACACTTAGAATTTGTATGTATCACTTGTGTTTGTAATAATTAACTTCCTTTCTCATTCAAGTTACTTAAATGCCAACTGTTCATTAAATGTATCAGTGTTATATTTCATGATTACTTTTTTATGTTAACAGAATAATTAAGAAACTAAACTGTTTTCATTCACCAACAATTAACCATGTGTAATAAACATTTTAAGTGTTGGTCTGTATAAATGGCTGTTTGGTTTGTTTTTTTTTGTTAAACAAGTACCTGGATTATTTTCCTTTTTTTCCTTCCTACCAACCCTCAAGTTTCATGCCACTTAGCCTTTTCAAATTGATGGCATAAACTGTACTGATTGTTTTCATCAGTTTTATTCCTTATTTTCATCGTTACATGCACTTATATATTACAATGTTCATGTTGTACAAGGCTTAAGAGCCACTCGAAGTAGATGGTTAGATTAAAAAGCACAGTTTATGGGAATCTGTGGGGAAGATGACATTAACCTTAGATTTAGACATGCCAAGATTGTTTTTTTTTTTTTTTGTTTTTTTCCCCTACAATGCTGGTAGGGAGTTTTGAACTCTGCTGGAGAACATATTTTCTTAAAGTTTCTTGAATGTGAAGGCTGGTAGATAGGATTCTTTTCTTTGTGGTCTGAGATATTGAGATCTGTAAGGATGTTCTGCTCCCACATGTGAACTCTTTTATTTACAATTATGTCAGTGTAAATTGGAATACATAGGCAGAACTATACAAAGGTTTGTGATTATAATAAATCACATGCCGCTAAGATCCTTCATGGTAGATGCGATAATCTGGTTAATACTTTGAGTCAGTGATAGCTGATAAATGATCTGGTATAGGTGCTGTGTCATTTACCAAGCCTTCCCTTTGCAAGCAAAATGAATGGTTACTGGGCCTTAATGTAATTGAAGTATGATTATATTTTTGATATGTTGTGCACACATTTTACACAATTGTACTACTGGCTCAAAAGAGTGATAATCAAAAATCAGATTTTTTGTTTCCGTTCACCTCTTCACTGATTTATTTTATATTTGTTTTTCTTCTGCCCCTGAATTTTTTTTCTCTTTTTTTTCCTTTCTCTCTTTTCTCCTGTCTTGTAAGTTAATGTACAATTTCAATATGCCCGTTTTTACATTAAATTTTGTACTCGTACCTCATACTGTTAAAGTTGTAGAATTTTAATGGTATTTTCTTAAATCTCTGGACAGTAGTTTTTTTTTTTTTTTTTTTTTTTGTGTGCTACTGTTGGTCACAAGCAGAATCTGATCTGTGTATTATTATTGGTTGTTAGATGTGATCTTATCCTTTCCTGCTAGTTAGAACCTTGTACAGGATTTTTCCATTTGCCTTACATCTCTGTTATGGTGGGCTGGATAATTATGTAACTTTACCATTTTCTTATTAGCTTGACTCTGATAAATGTTCATTAACGGAGCTGTTTATCTATCGTTAGGATTATGAAACTACTGCCATCACACATGTTAATTGGATTTTTGATTTCAGGAAATTAAAGATTCTCTTCCTGTAATTAGTATTGCACCATTTTTCAAAATTAATATTTGCAGCCAACTCTACTTCTGTTACTGTTAAATGCTAATTATTAAGGAAAAAAAATCGGCAAAGTTTAACCTTTATACCCATAATAAAACTGTCAAAAGGACATTTGCCCCCCCCCTTCTCTATCTTCACTCCCTCAGCAATTTTTTTTTTTTTTTTTTTTTTTTTTTATAGCAATGATTTAGAATTTTAAAAACCAAACAATGAAAATGAACTGAGAATTTACCACAAAAATATTAAACACTTTTATTTTTAATCATTTACAAGAATAATTTTCTATTTATAATTTTAAAAATGCAAATTAACTAGTGCAGTGTTTATCATTTACCAATTTACAAAGAAATAACAGATTTTTTTATACCTGTAAATTAATTTATTAAATCATAAATGTGAGCCAAATATGTAATCTGTCATTTTATAAAGTTTGAATCAATTGGTAATTCACCTATGTTTTGCCAAATATTCCCAAGAAAACAATCTGAAAATTAGGTTTTTATTTAATTTTTGAATAAAGATTTTTCAAATTTTTCCTAAGATACTAAATATTTATAAAATGGTAAATAACAAAAATATTGTACCTGGTTCACATTTTTTATAGGTTTATAAACATTGACAAGGAAATCTCAGTAGTTTAAAGTGATAGCGGTGTCAATAAGAAAAACTTTTTTTTTTTTTTTTTTTTTTTTTTTTTCTAGCACTTTTTGTGGGCACAAAGGTTAAATCAGCTAATTTGTTTTGTATTTGTTTTGTATTTGTATTTGTTTTGTATTTGTTTTGTATTTGTATTTGTATTTGTATTTGTATTTGTATTTGTATTCTTACCTTTCTTAAAATTACATTTGTTGATATAAGAAATTAGAATCTGGCTGTCCTATGTACCTTACTCTACCCACCTGACCCATCACACGATTTTTACTTCTAATAAGTTGTTGTGGAGGCTTGTATTTGTACTAAAACGGTCTTAAATTGGTTCGATGTACAAAATGTTAGGAACTTGATATAATAGGTATAACGCAGAGTAATCTTGTCATGGTCGCTGATACTTCCGTATTCAACTGTCGTCCGACATCGACTCACTGACTGACTCCTATTACTACTCCTACTTATATTAGGTGGTAGAGTCTAACTACATAATAGGTGTGTTTCACCCTAACATAAGTGAAGACTGTGTATTGTTTTTGACTTGTGAAAAATTATCCCATTCTAGATGCACATTCAAAAAGACTATGCTATTCAGGTCTGGACTTAAGTGACTGGATTAAAACCAATTTTTTATTAAATTAAAATCTTAAATGACTATTAGATGAAGTTCGTTGTCTTGAAAGAAAACTGAAAAACTTTGCCTTTCAAAGTTTTTGGAGAGGCATGAATCTAATACTCCCTGGATTGCCATTAACTTTAACCACTGTGAAAAGAGATATATATATATATATATATATATATATAATGTGTGTGTAATAAATAAATATATATATATATATATATATATAAGCAATTTTTGTAATTACTTGTTGCTGACAGCAAAGTTGCTGCTATATCCATTATCAGCTTTAACAGAAGTTTGGATTATCAACTAATAAAGCAGGTTCTATTTTCTTCATAAAGTATTTTCAACGGGAAGATTGAGACAAGATCCACAAAGATTTGATATTGAGATATTTAAAAAGAAAAATGTAGAGTAAATTAACCTTAACTTTGCATACTATATCCCTCTTCTTTCTGAGGGAAATTCAGTTTGGCTAATTTGAGGCAACAGTGGATTTTATTCAAGTGAAAAGTTTTTCAGACTGATTGCTCACCAATAGCCAACATGGCTAATGAGATTTCCTGCAAAGATTGAGTAGCTTTTAAAAGCTCTGTTTTTCTTATGGCACCAGAATCATTTAGCTTTAATTAACTTTGTTTTAAAAAGTATTGCTTTTGACTCTGTGGTGACAGATGTCATATTGGGTTATATTTTTCCAAACATTTCACAAAATGGGCGTATTTTTAATGATTCTAATACTCAAGGAATTGTTTTTTTTTTTTGTTTTTTTTTAGGTAAAAATGTGACTCTCACAAAAACTTGTAAAAACAATTTATGAAGGTATAGTAACTAAATGAACATAGTGGTTTGTGAAGTTTCTTGCTGAATGAGAATCTGCAGTTGGTTGGATCAGTTGGGTTTCATTTTTATCTCTTGAAGGTTAATCATATAACACAATGACAGTAAAAGTCCACATTGAGCATCATGGTTATGCATAACACCTAAGGACACTCTGCTGTCCTCATTTTGCTATTTCGACATTTTGCCTATTATGGCCTTCATCAGATGCTCGTCAATCCAGGGAGCCTTCAGAGAATTTCAAACCCCTTGAACTGAACCCCTTTATTTAATCACAGGAGGTATATTGTTTTTATTCTGCTGATTATATCTAAGGATATCCTCTCTACTTCTTAGTATTACAAAGTTATTACTTGCTAATCTAAAATTTTTGCTCATTTACTATATTCAGTAGATATTGCACTTGATTACTACTTATTCCAGTATTTACAGAATGCTTTTTAATAAAATAAAATCAATTCCCTGAAAGATTGCAAAAGGTATCCAGAGAAGTGTGTGTGGGGGAATTAACAAGCATCCATAATAGCCAAAACATTGTGTATATATAAATAAAGTGTATTTTATAGTTCAATTTTAGTCTAACACAACCTGATTTATTCAGTGTGGGTGTTTATTTTCTAAATTCATACTCTACTTGTCTGTAAGACTGAATTTACTTTGGGTGCCTCATCATAATGATCCTGTGTTACACACAAATATTTTACCCTCTTTAGTTGAAAATGAAGCATTAGCATCCCTCGTTTACATTTGATCTTGTACTGCAAGTTCTCTGTGATACAAAAAGCATGGAAATAAAGTAGAAAATGACATTTTTACTAAAAAAAAAAAAAATATTCAGACAGTAAAACATAAAATTTCTGAGCTGGAACTCATTTTGCATAAATTAACAATACATAGTGAAGTGAATCATTTATACGTCAGCGCTACTACCTATGTTCCAGCAAAATGCCATTCTATAAATGTGTAGTATTTTCTACTACTGATCCCAGTACTGCACAAATGCCATAACCTAATTCATGATATTAACCTTGCCAAACTGGTCACCACAATCCAAATACACACATGCAATATAAGACTGTGCATGCCAGACTATTCTAATGGCATGCACCATCAAGGTTAGTAAGAAATCAAAGTTGTTTGTTTAGTAATTAAATTAGATTTTAAATGTTGGTTTGATTATCTTTCATGATGAGTAAATGAAAAGCTATCAAACTTGGTGGGTGCACAGTTTCAGCAAAATACAGAGTTAAAGAGCCAGCTTTCTGTTATATATATAATAAGAATAAAATCTCAAATGGGGATAATTCCATGATGATCCTTACTTGCTTAAGGAATAGAGGTATTTGTCATAGTACAATATTCTTTTCTGATTCAATTAAGTATTGTAAAAATTAGCCATTTTGAGGGTTTATTGATCATAGGTCCATTTCATTGCAGAATATCATGTTAAATGGTCACTTCTCATTCCTTCAGGACTTTATCTTTCGACCTTTTATTAAGTCTTCAGTAACCTTCTCGATGTCATCAGTTCCTAACTTGGTATTTATGATGACACAACTATTTACTCTTGTCTTAATAGTCCGATAGAATTGGTAAGTAAAATTGGATGTTGATTTCTAAAATGGGCTTCAATCTATTAGTTGGGACAAGAAATGGCTTGTAAATTTTAGAGTACCATTTCTGCCTTCCATCAGCATGGCTGATGCTAACCTGCTGGAGAGCAACTTATTGCACCTTTTTGGTCTTGGGTTTTCTACTGATATGAAATGACATGATCGAATCAAATTGCTGGGTCTGCTTTGAGGAAAGTTAATTCAATCTGCGGTACTAGACAATTTTTCTTACAGTATCCATCTTGTACACTTATAGATATACCCTTCATTCATGCATTGTATATTGCTGCCATATCTGGTCTGGTGCTCCTGCTATATATCCCAAGATTCTTGATAAATTCCAAAGGGTCAGACTTGACATCTCTGCTTTAATCACTTTTCCATCACCATTATGTGGCTTCCTTGTGTCTTTTCTATACCTTCATGGTAGTTCTAATTAGCTTTTCTCCTTGGTACCTCAACTGCATGAATTTAAGCATACTACTAGATTGGCAATTAACTCTCATCACTTTACTGTTTAAATAGCTAGATGAAAGCATAAATTCTATTCTAATAATTTTTTTCACATTCCTAGCTCCTTTCCTATCACCTGATCGTCAAAAGTATTAAATGCAATATCAATCTTCATTTATCTTCCTGAGTCTAGTTCTTTTATTGTCCTATCTCCTCACTAACATTTACTTGTTTTCTTTGTTTTAGTAACCCATTGCATCTTAGTAGCATTATTGCCTTGCTTGAGGAGCAATTAGTTAAAAAAAAAACAAAAAAAGCCTCTTCTGAGATTGGCTACTTCTGTGTATGAAATGTTTTTTAGGATTCATAAAAATTTTCACTAAATCTCTTTTTAGGGCTTAATGTCGGAGCAGTAAACTTGATGTTAAAATGCCTTATGACAAATTTAGCTTTTTTTTTTTTTTTTTAAACAAAACTATATGACTTGGTATGATTCAGTATTTTTAAAATTTGATACTCTGAAACCTTTTATTAAAATATTAAATTTAAAGACCCTATAGTTGTATGTGCTTACAAATATTTTCAATACCATTGTAAGAAATATACTTAAAATTAGTTTGCAGCAAGTAAAACAAGGGGGCTTGCTGTTGACTGAATTAATCCTTTTTTTTTTTTTTTTTTTTGTGTGTGTGTAAAGACAGATTTTATCTTTTATGTTGCTGCCCACTTTCCTGTTAAATGCCTTCTCTAAAGCTGTACACTTATAACTAGAGGTTATGTTGACCAGACACTCTTGATGAGTCCTGAGTTGTTGTTTAACACCTCACTTTCTCCCAGTCACTTCTTTCTCTCCCCACATCTACTCATGTCTGTTAACTTCCTATTGCTTTGTTATGGTAGATGGTGTGGGTCTAATGACTAACTCCCATGGGTCAACTGTTGGTCACCTAAAATTCACTTTTGAAACCTTGTGTAATAATAAATCTTTATTTATTATTTGTATTTTAACAGGGAAATGTTTTAGTGAGATTTATTTAATTTTTCATATATAGCAAGCAATACTTGCAATTAATATAGTTAGAATTATATAATTCAACATATTAAAATGAACTGAATTTCTCCTATAGTGCTCAGTATTTGACAAGCAATAATTATTGAACGGAATATGTGTATGTTCTTGCTACCACTTTAGAAATAATTTGAAAGAATCTGTTCACTTTTTATAAGGGTGGGGGCATTGAAAAAATTCTCTACCCCTCTCACTTTCCAAAAGTTGTCCAACCATAACATTTTTTTTATTTAATCCCTTGATTAGGCAGAACTCTTTGCTGCCTTCTTCCCTAGAAACCAATGTTTTTAGCACCAGTAGATTAACTTTGACCTCCTTTTTGAAAGCCTTAGAAAGGATTGCTCTAGTATCAGATGACTAATTACAACACATCAAATGTTTACTGCATTTTGCTTCTGTATAGAATCATTTAATTTTTATCTTAAGTCTTTTTACTGAGAGTTTTACACTTTGTAATAATTTCTTGAAAAATAGTCTTCTACCGAAGACCATTTTTATCCTATATAGCATTTCACTAAAGAAATTTAAATTGATCTGAAACTTAATTACGATAAAAGAATCACCCCCCCCCCTTCATAAAATAAAACAAACTTGAGCAAACTGCCTTTCTACATATGACATGTTTTGTTACATTTTCATGTTCATGTACCCTTGACACTGTGGCTTATAAGTCAGATTTTGTGCACATTTCTTACTTATGCAGGTTTTACTGTAGAACTTTTCTTAATTTTCTGATTTGATCATCTGTTATAAAGATACTTTGCATAAGCTCAGATATTAATTATGAACATTGCCATAATGTTCTGACCGTATTTAACATTCCCATCACTGTGGATACACATATATATAAAAATCTACATAATTAATTTTTAAAAAATTGTTGCTAATGGCTAAGTAGAATAGCCGAAAACACTCTGTGTAGAACATTTTTCAATACACTTCATGTCCAGAAAAGTAAACACTTTTACAAATGCAAGAAAATTGAATAAAAAGCCTGATTGCAGAACCTTGTCTGTCATTAACAGAACATTTATACAGGCCAAAGTGGAAAAGCTTTTTTAATAACATGTTTTGTCTCCTTGTGTGTAAGGTAGGCATCTTCAGTTCAGAATGAAAGACAACTGTTTGTGTTATATATTTCATCAAAGTTTGTTTGCTAAGTTGGCATCTTCCAGTTCAAATGAAAGAACATAACCTATGTAACACACAAAGGTGAAACACTGTCATTAAAAAAAAAAAATCTCAATTTTTCCACTTTTGTTAGGATTCTCTATCCTACAAAACACATGCAGCTTAAACTCAAAAACCTTAATTCCTCTCGACCATAAATATAAAAAGCTTTTTTTTTTTGTTTATTATGCCCTACATACAAATCTTATATAAGATTCACTTAAAACATTCTATAATGGTTTTCTCTACACTTACTAGCCTAATTCTACTGAATTGCAATGAATGTCCTGATATTTATGACCTACTTCTGAATAACATTAGTATGACTATTGCTATTGTTGCTCTGATATATATTTCTCTATTCAACCATTACAATATTGTTTGACTTGTATTGCAATCAATCTACGCTTTCAGATTTTTTGCTAAAAGAAAATATACCTAGCAAAGCATACCTGCCTTTTCTATGACTTTTTTTTTTTTTTTTTTTTTTTTTTCTTAAATCTTAATGAATTGTGTAAAAATTAAGGCCATAAAATAAAGATGGATAAATTCTTACTGAACTCAGTTTTTGTTTGGCCATTTTTAAACATAATTAATTGGAAATTAACTTTTATAATAATGAAATTACAGTAACTTTTGGTTGCAACATTTATGTCTTTTAAATTAGAAAATTAAACTTTTTGTAAAATATTTCAAATTGCCAAGTCTTGTAGAATGTGCAAATTTCAAATTTATCATTTGAAAGTTTACACATAATATTCTTGAAGTAAATTCTCTATACCCTAGGTAAGATATAGAATTTTGCACAAATAAACTTCTATCCATTCCAAACTTTAAATTTAGGATGTGTGACTTGTGAGAATCTAATGTACATACAATAAAACCCTAATGCAAATTCAGATATCATGTAATTGGTCAGATTTTTTTTCTTTGCTAGTAATTTTATTTTAAGTAAATAAGTTTAAATTTTTTTTTTTTTTTTTTTTTTTTTCATTATAAGGAACTCTTTGAGCCTATGTTCCTGAACAATTTTAATCCAATTGCCTGAGCTCCTCAGTTAAAATTTGCAAATAATTGGTATGTAATGTTACATATAAAAATAGTTACAAGTATTTACCCACCATTCAACTGGTGACTGGGTATTAAATCATTTTTCGTTACCACTGGTAAAGTGGTGGTCAGGGCTCAAAGGGTTGATTAACAAACCAATGTCAGATATGAATTTTTTTTCTTTCTTTCTCAAATATATAAATTTTTTCTTCTTTACCTCTGGCCAACCTACCTGTTCATTTAATAAATCTGCCTGCATTTGGCAACGTGGTCAAGCCAAAGTTGTATGTCTCTGTGACCTACTTAAAAATAGTACCATCATGGTAACTTGTTTGCTTGCTTACCCGATAGGTCTATTTTTTAGATTTGCTAGTAGTTGACTATGGGGTTTGAGTCAGCAGGCAACCGTAACTAGTCACTTGTTGTTTCTGCTCTTTTATTCCTAATAGCAAAAGACCCTCTTAATACTTACTAACACCCTACTTCCTGACATGAAAATTAACATCTGAATTAGTTGGTAAGCTTATTTCTCCAGTTGAGTTATTTATACTCTTGTGATTATCTTTGGCAATTTCACTTTTTAACATGATAAATCTCTAATTTACATTGCAATGTAAAATCTTATATTATGGATTTGATAAAAAGTTATTAGGCTCAATTTTTTTTTTTTTTTTTTAAAGTGGGGGAGCAAGATTTGTTTTAATCAGATTGATCCCATTCTATTCATTTTTAGGTTCAAAGCATATGAAAGCTTCTTGAATATTTTACGAAGGGTTTTATATAGGGCTCATTGCAAACATTTGAATAATTTTTCAAGCAATGTGGCATAAATTAATAGAATTTCAATTCTACATGAAGTCAGTACCAAATTAAAGATTGTATATAAACATTCTTGTCCAAAATTTTATGATTCTTGTTAATAATGTTGGACTTTGTACCAGAAAAAGACATTATTTATATCATTGTCTATTTTCTATTTGGTTAGAGATGTTACGCCCTCCAGTTCAAAGTTTTAATCATATGGCCATTATTCCTTTTGAAGATCTTATGAAACTCATTTTAAGTTTGTTTTCTATTTCTATAATTACTGAAATTGAATGTGCTGGTAGTATACCAATTATTTGTATAGACTGGAATTAGTGAACAAAGTTGAAATTCTGGACTGTAATTTTACAGCTCTCTCTGTAGAGAAATATTTGTAGAACTACTATATTATCTCTAGATAGATCGATCGATCAAACTCTGGTTTAACTATTGCTATAATGCTTATAGCCTGTACACAAAAACTAATCTTCCAAATTATTTTCTTTGTCGACTTTGAACAATTTGGTCACTTAGTCCTAATATAGCATTTTCTTTCCTCAAACCAGTTTGACTTATTTACAATGGCTGTTTAAAATAACTTTAGACATATTGATCTCTTTACATAATTTCTAAGGAAATGACTTCTTTTTCTTTTAAATACACTAAATATAGAAAAGGTTGGTAAATACCAACTTAATCATTTAATTAGATTCTTAATTATTGCTTATATTAATTACTAAGTAACTTGTTTCATCTCAAGTCGATATCATTTGCTATATAAACAGCTAATACAAGTCAGCAACTTTGCAGCATCTTAAATGCATTTGTCTTTTTTTCTTTGCAAATAAGTGTGGAATATCATCTTGTTGAATGAGAGCTTCATTCATCTGGTGAGAGTGTCAGGCTCTGCTATAAACCACCAGATTGACACATTTGGTTTAATATAGAGCAATTTTCATAAATCTTTTCTGACTGGTAAGTGATGACAGTTAGGACAACAGTTCCTCGTTCAATAGTGTGGTCACCTAAACTGACATAAAATTACAAATCTGTCACCACTTGTGAATATTCTAGAGAAAATAACATAGTTATTTTTTTTTTATATTTATTAACCCCCCACCCCAATAACTAATTTTATGTAAACTCTAGAAAGTAAATGCTTACAATTTAGTGATTAATTCTTTAAAAATACAAAGCTTCCTCTACATTAAAATCAGCTCTGAATTGTAACATACCAAACTCAATAAAACAAAGATATTTCAAAAGCTTTTAGTTGCTTCTAGTTGTTTTTTTATGAATATGGATAATATTGTCTGAAAGTCACTTTTCCCTGAAAAATTTATTTCTTAAATTATTTTGTCATTTTTACATTGAAGTTATTAATTCTAGAATTAATGAAAATGGTGTTATTAAGTAGATAGATAAAAATCTAATAACTTTTTTTGTGTGTGTGCACGCATGTCCATAAAACAGCTGTAATTCAAATGTACAGAAGACCGTGCACTTTAATAAGTTGGTTTACTTAGTTAAATTATGTCAATTCTGTCCTTCCATATAACTTTTCCTCAGGTAAGATGTCAATACGTGATGAAATCATCACTTGTCAATCGTCATTGCTTTCTCTTATTTTAAACTACATTTTTTTTCAGTGCAGAAAGTTTGTTTTAAAATTATTTTAAATAAACTTTATATTTTCTAATTCTTAAAATAAATTTTAAAAAGTATAATTGATTTTTGGCAATTTTTGAACGTGCTACAAATGATTAAAAAAAGAAGTTAAAAAATACTTTGATCTTTCGTCTTGATAATAACATTTAGACAATGAAAAATTATTTTCAAGTTTAAGGCCGTTTTATCATGCTATGCTCATTTTCCAGCAATCTCATAACAGTCCCTAACAAAGCTTTAGATTTATATTGTATATTCTTAAAATATAGGTATTGAAATTGACTTCTTTCTTTGTGGAAAAATTTTACTGAAATAACATTTCTGTTGGATTAAAATATTGACATGTGATCTATTGTCCTCAACTTTATTGCTATCACTTTTGACCATTGTTCTTTATAGCCTTTATCAGTTGCTTGTCAGTCAGTTGTTAAAGATTGGGTTCATGAATTTGGGTGACATAGTAGTTGAGTTCAATCCTGAGGCCAGGTAGTGTATACTTAGACTCAATGAAAATAGAGGCAAGTAATAATAGTAGTACTAAATATAAGAACTAGATAAGATATCCCTAGACATGTCCAGTGGAATTGGATATATCTAACTCTGTAAATTAGTAGGACCTTGAATAAGTTCTTGCTGTTTTCCAACAGATGGCATTTTCAGAACTGCATGCATGTAGTTTCAGATGGTAACGCATCTATAAGGAAGTATTAAAGCAAGCTTGAAATTCGGTGTATGTTTTCGTTTTTCATAGCGTTAAACATGTCAGTGTATTTGCAGGGAATTTAGACGCTTCAAAATAATGCTGAAGATAAAAAAACGCTTTAGCGCACCGAAAAAGTTCCAAGACAAAGAATTGGCAGCATTCATGAAGACTTTTCAAAGCGTTTGAAAGCATTAGGAATGATTCAAAATCAAGGACATTGGGTGCTGTATTAGTTGAAGCTGAGAGATGTCAAATGCCATCTTGTAACATGAACGGCAGAAAAGGGATTTTTTTTTTTTTTTTTTTTTTTTCATCAATGTCTGCAACAAAGCTAAATATCCATGATTCAAAGCTTCTGCTCTGCATTTATTCAGATCAGCTGGGTGTAGTTAATTGTGAACTGCTCAAACTGACTGAAATGATCAGAGGAGATTGCTATCAACTAAAATTGATGCATTTGAGCTGAGCATTGAAGAAAAATCAGCAGTTATGAGCAGACACACAGTGACTTTTGCAACATGACAACGCTAGGCCACATGTTACAAAACTGGTGAAAACCTACTTGGTAATGCTTAAATAGGAAGTCCTACCCCACTCACCATATTCACCAGACATTGCCCTGTCAGATGGCACATGGCCTGGCTGAGCAGCACTTTCATTCTTATGAAGATTCAAAAAAATGGGTTGACTTGTGGTTAGCCTCAAGACTTGTTTTTCCAATGTGGAATTCAAATACTGCCAGAAAGATGGGGAAAAGTAGTAGCTAGTGATGAACAATACTTTCAATGACCTGTTTCTTTCTAAATAAAACACTACTTTTCATGAAAAATCAGCGAGAACTTAGAGCCTAATAAATGAACAGTTAGGTTTAACATTTCCTGAAGGTTAGCCAGATTGAGAAGCAACTGATGAAGACTGAAGGGCACAGTGTCTGAGATGTGATAATGACAAAAAAGATGCAGGTAAGCTTGCATGTAAATGAGGTAATTATTCAATTTCTTCGGCAAACTATAGAATTTACGAAAATTCAGTCCAATTTGTCATGTTAATTTTGAAAAGTTTACACCATCTTGTCTATTTAGATTTACTAAACCAAATGGTGTTGGTTAATTTTGCACAGTGCTTGTACTTTGATTCCAGCAACAATTCCTAATCTACTGTTTGTGATCAGCTTATTCATTTTAGTTTGATACTTCATGAAAATGTATCAAATGAAATATGTTAAACTCTATTTAAATTTAATTTTATAGGGTGCAGCAGAAATACCTCCCACATAATGAAAACATTAGTGGTAATGGTGTCTTCGTCTAGCTAATATCTTACCATTATGTGGGAGTTACATTTGCACCCTGTATTAGTCTGTTTAATTTACACTCTTCATGTTTTTTATTTTTAAATATTCCTCCTATTCCCTTTAATCCAAATTTGTGCAAGGTCCACATATTAATGACTAGCAGTAGAGCCCGGCGTTGCCTAGGGATATAACAGTAAGAGATAGATCAAGTATCCACCATCATAAAGACTGAAAAATAAAATTGACAAAGATTATTGTTTAAGGTTGACAGACACACATGTCTTGATTATATTTTTTTTTTTTTTTTTTTTTTTTTTTTACGAATTGGTCAAACCCAAACTCGAACAAAAACATTGTTTTCAATCGTTATGAGTCTACCGATTGAATAGAATTTTATTATAAACAATTGTCTTGTAAATGGAATTTTTAAAGCATTCTGAATGTAAAAATAAAGAAAAGTGTGCAAGACAATAAGAAACACTACCTGCCAAAAAAAAAAAGTGAATTTTTGTTTTATCGGCTGAAAAATATAGGTAATCCGACCCCATATTTAAAGGTACCCACACATACAAACAATCCGATGTGAATTGTCCCCCTTCCATTTTCACGATGTCTCTTAACCGTGTTTTCAAATTGATTTTGTGCAAAAACAATTGTATTTTTCCCATTTTTGGCACTGTTAGAACCACCACAAGGTAATTTTATGTACTCCTGTGAAGTTTTGTTGAAATCAGTTGAAAAATGTAGGAAATCCGATCCAATATATAAACGTTACAGACACACACAATCTGCGTTTTATAATAAGATTCATTTTAGCTTTGTAATACTGAAAACTGATAAAATCTAATAGAACTAACTTAATTGCACAAACCACTAGTTATATACAGGATTCTATTTGCTAGTTTGACTATAATAGTAAAACTTCATTGTCACTAACAGATTTTGATTTTGAACTAGTTTTATGAATATCAGCTGGTAAATAAGCATGCATAAGCTTATCAGAAACAAGTTAACGTAAGTATGGTGAACCAATTTTCTGGAATCTTGGAAGGAAACAGCATTGCAAAACTGGAATGGATTGAGATATATGCTATTCTTTAAAAATTGAACATAATAAATGAACATGTAAAAAATTTTTTACAATTATTTATTTCCAATTCTCGTGCGTTTTTATATATATATATATATATAATAATTATATGGATGCCATCAATTTTTTAAATGAAGGTTGTTTTCAGTTTACAAAGAAATTTTGGCTAGTGTGATGCAGATCTCAAAATTCTTTTGTAATTTTGAAAGACACTAAGTAGCTTTGTATCCAATGATTACTAGATTATTGCAAAAGTAGACATGTTGAAGATAAACAAATAGGTAACAAGTGTTGTGAAAATATTAAAATAAAACAATTTAGAAAAAGTTAAAACTGAATTAATGAAAATTTGAAATGGAATATTGATCCTTTTATAAGTTTAGTACCTTTCTTGCAATGTCTCATTGCTGAGTTCTTTTGCTCTGTCTGGAAGTAGCAAAAATTAAAGTATTCCTTTAAAAAAAAAAACCCAAAAAACCTGGATATGATTTACAGAGATACTATTTAAGTTTGTTTTATTTCTGCTATTGTTTCATTGATAAAACAATGTTCATAATTTACATCCTAGAAATACTAAGACTTTACATCTATGCACGTACTATTCTTTGGTTTGAAATAAAATTTTAAGTAACTTTTTGGTACTTGTTTTTATTTTCTGTTGTACTTTCAAATTATTTGTCCAAATGACCTTGATATCTGTCTCTAATAAAAGAATTTAACTTCTCATGCTTGATTCTCTCTTCCTGGGAATAAACAAGTGTTGTCACATACAGACTTTAACCTGCCTACCTGGTCAGGTAGGCTGGCTTCACTTAAGCACTGTTGTTGCTTTAGCCTCCAATCTTGTCTGTTTACCTGGCCAAGACAGATACCTTCCTCCATGTGACCAAACCCTCTTACCTGGCCAATTAGTCTACCCCACCCCTTTCTACTCTGCATGTTTACATTCCGAAACTATCACTGTCTGCCTATGGCAAAGCTAAGTGAACAAGTGATTGATCTATTTTAAACTCCAAAACACTTCTTTTTTTTTTTTTTTTTTTTTTTTTTCATTCTCTTTAATAGCTCAGTAGTTACAACTTATGTCAGGCAGTCACAAAGTCTTGAGTTCAATTTCTTGTTGATTAGAACAGAATATTGAAAAAACAAGTTGAAGAAAATTCATTGTTTTTGTTACAATGAAATGGTTTGTGCATCAACTAAACTTGTTTTTTTTTTTTTTTTTTTTTTTTTCTTTCTTCTGTGAAAGAATTATATAAGAAAAATATAAGTTACTGACTTGGGCAAATAAATTGAACTTTTTTCTTTTTCTTTCACAACCCCTCTTTCCTCAAAGTTGCTGCAGGATAAAATCTTATAGACTAGACTTTATATTAAAACTAAAAGGAACCAGTTTTGCTTGTGGGTATGTATAAGTTAATGAACATCTGACTTAGCACCTCCATGAGATTCACTCTATTGTTGTCAGTTTAGTGTTCTGTCATAAAAAAAAAAAAAAATGAAGTGTAAGAATGCCATAAATGATAATGGTAATACTAGTTCTTTCCTTATAAGGAAACCTTTGGCTTTCATTGACCAAGCATTTAGACTTACTGATTGAAATTTATAAACTCTTTCAGAAAACTTTTAAAAAAATGTTTCTCAAATCAATGTTAATGCTCTTTCCAGTATTGATGAAGGTTTCCTTCCTTGCCTTTTTGTTTGCAATATGGTGGAATGTCAGTATCTTGATGAATACAAGTTTTCAGATTCTGGTAATTTTCAGGCACTATTTTCATGGGTTTCAAAATTTGGGAAGTGGAAGCAAATTAAACAATACTTGCCCAAAAAGTAAAAAGCTTCTGTCTGCTTTTGACTATATTTTATTTCCATTCAATTTATCCATTTGAATATGATACAAAAAATATTTTTGCTTGTTTCATCGCATTAGTTTTTTTTTTTTTTTTTTTTGTTCCAATTGAAGTTGGATACATGAAAAAAAAAAGATGTTTAGTTACCTAATTTATAGCCAATCAAAAATATTTGAAATATGCCGATGCCTACTGCTTGATTAAATGTATGTTGAAAGCGAATGAAAAGCATCATAGACTGACTTATTGATGAGTATTAATCTTCACTGTGTGTCCCATTTTTGGGTAGACTACAACAGCTGAAATGGGACAGTAACAATAAAGATGAGAACACTTGTCAGTAAATTGGTTTATAATTTTCTCAAGTCAAATACAGGAAAAGAAATATTTGACTTACAAAAAAAAATTGCTAATGTTCCCTTTTGAATTCTTTTCAGATGGTAATACAGTTCAGTGATAAATGTGCTGATTGTGATCATGTATGTGGTGTGAAGCAACGGGAGCTAGAACGCTTTGTCCACAAATTCAATCTGTTGACTCCTGAAGAAAAAAGGGCTGCTATGATGGTTACAAGTAAAGGTATACTGCATCTTTTGTCACAAACAGTTCCCTGTGTTGGCTGTCGGAGAAGGTAAGTATTTCTCTCTCATGCATATATATATATATATATATATATATATATATATTGTGTACTTTTTTAAATACTTTCAAAAGCACTTTTTAAGACACATAAAAATAACTTTATTTACTCTGTTTTATATATATATATATATATATATATATATATATAGTACTTATTAGAAAGTGCTCAATATCAGAGATAGAGCCAACACATTTGGTTGGATTGATGTGAGTTTGTGACCCTGGGTTTCACACTTTTGCGATTGTCAGACAAACTGATTTTTATTTTTAAAATTTTGGGTTTATGTAGATTGTGTGTATTAGTGTTATTATGGGAGTGGGGGGGAATCGTCATTGTGCTAACGCAAACATAGATGCAAAGATTGGAAGTGTAGCTACAATTCCACTACACTTCCAATCTTTGAATTTCAACATGCAAATGCGTATGTATAGACACAACACCGCCCATATACATACATATGTCAAATCCGAAACTGTCCACATGTGTTTATATATGTATGAGTCCCGATTATTTTACCAAGTGTGTATCTGTGTTCATGCCTCATTGGGCGTATGAACATGCATCTATTTTTGCGTTAGCACGATGACAATCCCCCCCCCCACTCCCATAATAACACTAATACATGCAATCTACATAAACCCAAAATTTTTAAGAAATTAATCAGTTTGTCTGACAGTCACAAAAGTGTGAAACCCAGGGTCACAAACTCACATCAATCCAATCAAATAATATATATATATATATATATATTTTCCCCCTCCACATTCTTGGTTTCTGATTTTTCAGATTTTTTTTTTTTTTCTTCTCTTAGATTGAAGAAAAATTACTACTTTTTCTGTTGGAAGTTACCTTACATATTACCCATCCTCACTATTAAATGATTTCTCTTTCTATGTGATTCATGTCTTAACACCTATAATAAAATGGTGAAATTGAATCTGAAAACCCACTTGATTTTCTGAAATTCAAATAGTTTAATATTGGAAAGCATTTTGTGTGCCTGTCTTTCAAGTATTGAAATGTCATAAGTGCTGTTTCTGATTAGATATTTTACCTTTCAGTGTTGAGCGTCTATTTAACCAACTGGTCCAGTTCCAACATCCTGCCCTAGAACCACTTATTATCACAGACGACGCTGTGTTGTCTGTAAAACCTGAGTACCTCTGTGATCCTAAGGCCTTGTATATTTTGTTTTACATCCATGGGTAAGTTCGTTATTTTCATGTGTTAAAAGGATTATATCAGTAAACAAAATTTCAGCTGTAGCTTTTATGATTAATTTGATAATTGCATTTCAATATGCAGGGAGTGTTTTTCAGATTAAGATGAAAGTGACTCTTGCTTAGAATTCCATTATTATTGTACAGTAAAAATCCATGTGTATTTAATCTCTTCCTTGGTTGCTTTTTATTTTTTTTTATTGCTTTGTTCTATTGTAGTTTGGATTCATTACACAATTGAACCTGATTTAACAAAACAAAAAACTTAATTGTTGATGCAAATATATACGAACATTAGACATTTAATTAAATTTTAGTCTCTTTTCAATAGAAATAAATTTTCCCTTGATTTGTGAATTACTTCCCTTGGTTTCGATTAATATAAAAAGGAGTTGAACAAATAATGAATAAATTCTTGCATTCAGTATATTTGTGCAATCCTTGTGAATAACTTTATGAAATGTAAACAATACTTTCTAAAAAGTTAAAATAGTTTGAGATTTGAAGTTTTATGTTGAAATTTTTAGTTATACATTACTACCTTTGAGTAAAACAATGTTTTAATGGCTTAATTAAAAAAAAAATTCAAAAGGCTTACTTTGAATATTTAGATCTAATGATTTTTTTTTTTTTTTTTTTTTAGCTGTTTCTGTAGTTCTAAATATTTCCTTTAATATATTTCAGGGCAAAATTGAATTCTGTGATGGAATCTATACCCAAAAGTAAAAAAAACAAACGATGTAATCTTCATTCATTAGATACTCACAAAACGAGGTCATTTGCGTAAGTAACTTCTCTCTCTATTCATGTTTCTTTCGCGTGTGTTCTGCCAACTGTTGCACATTGGAGGGAGGGGAAGTAGTTGTTTCTTGAATATCTCTCATATAATTTTTAAAAGCCTTATATATTAGTAAGAAATAAAATTAAGTTATTCATACTATTTTTAATGGAGACTGCATGCAATCATCAGGAAGTTTGAATTTATTTATTGTTGCTGTTAAAAGAATTTTATAATGCATACAATATTTGTATACCATGCAATATGCAAAAATATTCAGAAAAACGTTAATGAAATTAAAAAATTTGGAGTTAAAAAAAAGTATTTGTATGACAATACCTATTTAATACTTTGTAGCATATTCCTTACTCAATTCAAAGCAATCAGTCTTTCTGTAGCTTTTAATCAATGATTTGCAAGTTTCCATTGATATTTTACTCCATTCTTTGCATATTCTCTTTACATCCAGGATGTTTCTCAGAGCTCTTTCATTAGCTTGAATTTTTAATTAAAACCACAAATTCTCTGTTGGATTCAAGTCTGGAAACTGATGGCCATTTAAGCGTATTGACAATTGTTTTCAATAAGCCTTTTTATATATATATATATATATATCTATATATATATATAGAGAGAGAGAGAGAGGGGGAGCTGTATGATTAACATCATTATCTTGTTGCAAAAGCCATACATTTGTGTATCCAAAATTTACTACCGAGTCAAACAAATTGGTCCAAAACATTGATATATTTTCAAGTTCATTCTACCATTTATTATCTCTAAATTATACATACCATTAGCAGAAAAACATCCCCAACAATGATATTGCCACCATCAAATTTCACCATTGGGTTTGTGCTCTTTGGTGCCTATGTATATTCTCTTTTCTCCAAATGTGATTCCTTGAATTACACCCAAATAGTTCAATTTTTGCTTCATCTGTCCATAAAACACTTTCCCAAAATGGTTCAGATTTATTCTTATGCTCACAAATTTTAACTGGGCATACCTGTATTTCTTCAATAGCAGTGGAGATTTTCTTGGAGAACGCAATCCTAGTTGACTTCTATGAAATTCTTATTGCTTATTGTTTGCTTCGTAACAATACCTGATGCTTTTAATTCTTTCTGTATTTCTCTGAGTTGTCATTGATTTGTTCTCAACAGTTTTCACCTTTTTATAACTAAGTAATATTAAGTAATAATGGACTAATAGTAGTAAATGGTATATTCAAGATATCTATTATTTTCCAATAGCTTTTGTCCTCCTTTCTATTTTTAATGATCAATTCTTTTTGTGAATTTGATAGTTCCATGATAATTATATATGATTGTGTAAGTAATCTTAAATAAGAAATGGATTCTGGAATATTCTAGATTGTTCCGGTAATAAGAAAAATGGAAGAATCTAGCAAAATCTTACCTTTTATTTACATAATTCTTTGTAATTTAAGCCTTTTGATATTAAAGACATTTCTATGAATATTTTTTGCCTTGAAATTTTATAAATAACACATAATTTCATTTATAACATTTTTCTAATTGTTTTTTGCAGAGTTATGCAATGGTGTAGAAATATTGTACGGATTTTATTTTTTTTTATAACTCTGTTAATTAAAAAATTTCATGGTTTACGAATGTTTATTTTTTTCCCCACAGTAAATGTGTAAAAAAAAAAATTTTTTTAAAGTTTCCAATATGTATCGAGGTAATGTAGTACTGTTTTATATATCTGGCTGTCTTTTATGATTATACAGTACATGCACTAATAATATATATATATATATATATATATATATATATATATATATAACAATGGTGGGCTGTTTAAAGTGGTTTTTAAAGGTAGCTGGTGAAAAGAACAACTCTGTAAAAGAATACAAAATTAACTGTGTAAAAAAAAAAAAAAAAAAAAATTTTAAAACCTCTTGTGTGAAAAACTAATAGGACTTATCAAAATATCACTTTCATATATGCCCTCATTTTTTATGGTATGGGTAAACGGCCTTATATTAGTTATAAGCAGGTCATCATTGAAACATGGAACTAGCTTGTCCATATTTTGCTTCTACATGTATACTAAGGTAGGAAATCCGAACAGATTAAAACATACACTTTAATTTTTATTTTTTTTTATTTTTTTATTTTTTATTTTTTAGCAGATTATCTCCCTTTGTCAAATCATATATTCTGTCCAAATAGTGGCAGATGAGCCACTTTCAGCTTTGTGGGATTTATACGCATATATTAGACAAATTGCTTTTATCGTTGCAGTTAATATAAAAGATTAAAAATAAGATTGAATCAAAATTTTTATTTTTTTTATTCAAAATTAATTATATTTTAAGTTTAAACTTTTTACATATAAAAAAAAAAAAATAAGATTAAAAAGAAAATGAACAAGCTTTGTCATTTAAGTATGAACTGAAATCACATTGGATTCAATCAAAATTCTTTCTGATGACTTTATTTTATTTTTATTTTATTTTTATTTTTATTTTTTTTTGTGTGTGTTGCGGGAAGAAATAGTATGACCTTGATTAAACTAAGGGTTACTGTGTTTCAGCTCCTGGACATCTTAAGCATGTCTTACCATCTCCTCTTAAATATTATATGCCACATGTGTAATAATACCATACTGTTTTTAAGTATTGAATTGGCTGTATTCAGTTTTTGTTAACATCAAATGGTCTTGGAGATGTTTGTAATGTTCCTCTTATCAGTTTTCTTTCTTTTTCAATTATTTGCCTTGTTTTGTCTTTCAGTAGCTGGATTGATATTTGGGACCTCTTGTCACAAGAATGCCGGGAAGAAGTTGTGTTGGTTGATGTGGATGGGTTACAAGACACATTAGATGCTTACCTCCGAAAACATAGGTAAAAAAAAAAATTTTCTCAGACTTTACATTGATTCAGAAAATTTGTGGGTTTCATCAAATCTTTGGGATATATATATATATATATATATATATATAACCTTGATTTCAGGACTGGTTTTAAACTAGTTTTTAAAATATTTACTGTTAATGTCAGGAAAGAAATGAAGCAGATTTATCTCCAATCAGTGGTTTGTTTGGAAACTATTTTCCAAGAATTGTACAATATTAATGAATCTTGAAATTTGGCACTAGAATTTCCATCTTTTGTAGTTTTCTGGCTCAGCTGTGAATGATTGAAATTTCTGCAGTTAAATATTGACAAAGCTATAGAAATAATTTTCTTTTACTAAAGACAAGGCATCTATTTACATTGTTTCTTTTGGTAATTTTGAACTTCATAATTCTGCTTGTTCCTCTGTTAGAATGTGTATTAACATCCTGCCATTACCTCCTAATAAATAATGGATTATTCTGTTTTGATTGGTATCCAAGAAAAAGATGCTAGACACTTTATTTTTAGTAAGAAAAAGTATGCATAGTAATACAAATACGAGGCAATTTTTTTTTTTTTTTTTTATAATGATGTAACAACTGTCATGATTGGAGATAGTGTTTTCATTATGAATTTAGTTAAAATTAAATGCTTATTGTAAACCACAAGATAGTTTTAGAGATGACCCAATATTGTTATAAATATAATTTCAAAAAGTGCACTTGCATGGTAAGAAGTATTTGAAATATCCCATCCTGGGTATGACGATAAACTACATTCAACAGAAAGGTCTCATATTTAAAAAAAAAAAAAAAAAAAGTTTACCAGCCATATACTGTTGTAGAAAAAAAAAATGCTCCCAAGATAATTAAATTTCTGTATTAAATGACCTATAAGGAGTTGCTATGCCACTAAACATACTCACACTCTTGAATTAAGTTTCAGCTACATTAAAAAAAAAAAAAAAAAAAAAATTGTCACTTCAACAAATTTATAAATTTGGATGTTTTTTTTTTTTTTTTTTTTTTTTTTTAACATAGTTTTGTTTGCTTTTCATCTTCACAGGTTTTGTGCAGAATGTAAGTCAAAAGTGTTAAAAGCATACAGTATTCTAATAATGGAAGTTGACTACACCAGTGAGACAGGTTATTGTCCATCTCTGTATGAACATCTACGTTGTTGTCCTCAGGAAAGGCATATTCATGTAGAGTGTGACACAGAGTTTCTCTCCAGGCTGATTGGCAGAGCAGAGCCAGAATTGGCAGGCAGGTAAGTCAGAACTTTTTATACTTGTATAGTCACAGATATTGTCATTTATTATTTCAACCTTGTTTGTATTTCCAGAATATATATATATATATATATATATTGTACACACACACACACACACATATATATATATATATATATATATATATATATATACACAGGAGGCACGGTGGATTAATGGATAGCGGTTTGGATTGAAGAATCGCAGAGCAGTTCGAATTCCAGTCGAATCCATTACATTCACTTACATGCTAATAACCTTGGGAAAGGTATGAGTCCTCTCCCTCCAGCTATGGGTAAAATAGCAGGACAGACTGGGTTCTATAGCCTTGGATGGCAACTGGTCTAGGAGAAGGTCACCTCTGAATTCAAAACCTGCGGAGGGTCGTTTGGGAACCTTGTGGCACTCGATGCACCAGGTCTTCGTATTCGTCCCTTCAAAAAGAGTGGATGGTCCTGCACGAAGCCTTCACCACTATAATCAAATCTCATTTGCTGGTGTCGAGCTGTCGGTTTCCTGGAAACTGATCTGCTTGACCCTCATGCATCGAATCTCGACGGGAGAGTCGACTAATATATATATATATATATATATATATATATATATGTGTGTATATAAAAGTGAACATAGAAGGCAACACTTAGAGGCGACAGTTTGTTTCATGCTATATGTCAGGCCTGACAATTGCATTTAGCACAAAACACTGTTGCCTCTAAGTGTTGGCTTCTATAGCGAGATAGATATGACGTTTGATAGATGCACAGAAAGAAAAAAAAAAACAAACCCTCATTCTAACACTAATAAGAGCATCACAACTAGTGCATAAATTAATTACATCAAACTTAGTATAAAGATAACAAAAAATGAAACCGCCTGTTTATTAATCAGCTTATGTATTTGAGAAACTTTACTAAAGAAAAATGCATTTCCCAGCAGGGATTGAACCTGCATTGTCTTTGCATTTTTCTTACGAAGATTTCTCTAATACACAGGCCAATAGACATAATACTTGCTATTTAATAAATAAAAAAAAAAATCAAGCATCTATTTTGAATGTAGAGTATCCACTATAACAACATTTGAAGTAATAGAAAATGTCCGATTTAAAGTTAATTCCATTAATTCTTTAGAAATACAGGGTGTCTCTCCCCCCCCCCCTTCCTCAAAAAAAAAGATAACTTAGCAAATTCTTGCTCAAATGATTTTTTTTTTTTTTTCTCAATGGGGTGATGTGAGAGGAAGGGATCTATATCCCCCCCTCCCATCTTCTTCCTACAAACACAGAGAAACTAAAGCAGAGAATCACTGAGGCACTGGGGAATGCTACAGCATGTTTGGCAGGAGCTGGCCTACTATCTTGACATGTGTCATGTCACAGGTGGTATGATATCTTGAATTTTTTTCATTTGCCTGGAACATGTTACTCAGATATTCACATTTAAAATTTTTTTTTTTTTTTTTTTTTTTTTGCGGTGGTGGGGATACCCTGTATATTGGATGGAGGGCCAACATTAGCCAAATTAATCCCTGATGACAATACATGGTCGGATAGTGTGAACAGATTCTGCAACACAATGCTTAGCTTCATCTGACACAAACGGTTTGCTTGGTAAGAATTACTGATGCTTACCTCTAAACATTAGTAGCTGAAATAACCACCTTTTTTGTCGACTGTACAAAAATTAGTCTGTTATAAGAGCAGATATCATTGTTGGCTTTTATCTCGTATCTAAGAATTTAATTTCTTCTTTGCTGATTGCTTCTTTCATGATGATGGCATTGATAACTAAATTTGCCACCAACATGCAGGTTCAGGATTAGAAGCTTCCAGTTGCACCAAAACCTGCTCCTGTCATCTCCTGTGACCCACACACTTTGTGACCTTCCCCTGCAGCACACATGGAATGAGACCTGCAAAATCCAGTTAAAAAACTGCAATGGATTGTTGCTGACTGTTATAATTTTGAGTGACTTTCTGTAGCATGTCCCTTATGTGTAGCCCTCTTCATCAGCTGGTTCAACTGTTGATATCTATTGTAATCATCATCCTGCTTTTTATTTGTACCCTCTTACTACTTTAAAAATGAACTACATTCATACACAGGATTGTTTATTGCAATATTAAATATTTAAAGTTAAGCTCAAATATTTTACAATGCAATAGTGAAATTACCTTGGATATACTATAGGTTGTGGAACTCTCAAAGAGCTTATATAATCATTAAATTAAGAATTGATTCATCAGAAAATTCATATAGGTAAACTATGAAATTTTTGCAGGTCATTCTAGTGAATGAAATTGCAGTCCTAATATGCTGCTTCCTTCTCTCCACCAAGTCACAAAAAAGGAAATAATGAAAATGTCTTTGTTTCTGTCCTTACAGCAGTCGCCGTGACCGGCATGCAAAGACTCTGGATATTGCACAAGAGGAGGTACTTACCTGTCTGGGGATCCATTTGCATGAACGCATGTACCGAATCTGGCGAGAGTTAAAAGCTGAAGAACAAACTTGGCAAATTCTGTTCTACTTGGGTATAAACGCTCTCAAAAAAGGCTTTGAGGTAAGGTCAGTGCTACCCAAATAGACGGGTCCACTTGTAAAAAGAAAATATTGGAAAATAATTTTTGTAGATTCATATATATGAGCTTCCTTAAGACACATCATTTTTCAGGAGTAAAAAAAAACAAAGAAAAAAGTATATATGCATAAAAGGGTTGTTCCTGTTTGTAAAATCAGTTCAGTGACTTTTTAAAGAGTTATCTGAACTTGTTTGTAACTTCAATTTTCTGAATTTTTAAACTTTAAAAACCTTTTATTTTGGAGGCACATATACAAACATTGGGAGAATAGTAATTATCTTAAAGAACAACATGTCTATACTTTTATAATATAATTCGAAGATTCCCTCCCTTTTTAATATTAAATATTCTTTGGAAATTCTTGAAGATAATAACCCTCTGGAATGCTAGGGAGCATTTTTTATATTTTTGGAGAAAATGGTGTGAGGGGGAAGGGATTAATTTTATTTTTTTTTTTTTTTTTTTTTTTTTTTTTATTACTGACTGGCAATTTTCTTAATGTACATATCTGGTTATTCTTTGAAAATCTTTATTTAAAAAAATTGTTTAGATATCTGACATAAGCATTTTCAGATATAACATGAGTAAATAAATAAAAAAAAAAAAAAAAAGCCAGGGATTGATTTTACAGTACTGATAAAGCAACTACTAAAAGTATATTTTTATTCTGAAAACTACTGCACTTTGACAGTCTAATCAAATGCTAATCTACAAAAATTATTTATCAAATATTTTTTTCTATTTTTGTGGACCCAGCTATTTAACTGGTGTTAGAAAGTCTTTCACTGAAGTGTTGCATGTTTGAGCATTTTGACAACACTGAGAATTATTACTTCTCACTTTGTATGGTGAATCAAGAATAAATTATTACAATCTTGATGCTTTCTTTCTTGAGGTTTGTCAACAAGAACAATTGCTTGGATTGAGTAATGTAAGTGGAAAGTGAGTAGTGATGTGCATTGAGGACAAAATGAAGACAAATGTCTTGTGTTGGTGGTTCTTAATTTTTCTTTTTGTCTTGTAGATGGAATTGGAAAGGAAACAAGGAGTGTCTAATCTGGAGTTAATGTGTGAAGAGTTACTAGAAGAGGAAAGAGTGAGAGAACAGAAGAGGGAGCTCAAGAGGGAGAAACGGAAAAAACGTAGAGCAAAAATCCAATTGTCAGAGGCCGACTTCCCAACGCACAGCAAACAACAAATGTCCTCAGAATGTAAGGTAAGCACATGGGGTGGAAAGAGGTGAATGAAACTTTTTATTTTTAATATACTTAAGTTTTCTGGTTTCTATTTTTCGATTTCAAGAACTGTCTTCACTATCACTGGTATAAACCCAATAAATTGCTTCTGCAAATTTGTACTGTTCTAATAATTGATGAGGCTCCAAATTATTTGTTTGCATAACCATAGCAATAAGAGCTTGAATTGTCATGTTTCTACCATCCCCTGACTTTTCTACAGCACACACACTCTAAGGCTTTATCTCACCTTGTATAAACTGTTGAGGTTAGTTGTGATCATAAAGTAAAAACATTTTGTAAACTGGATTGTCTTGCATGACCACATGAATGAAAGAAAGGAGGGAGCTATTTAAGGTTCTGTAAACAATACTTTGATTTTCTAATGGGACATTCCTGATAAGTCATCGTGGTGGTTTTTAATGTTGCTAATATGTAGAAAATGTTAAAAATGATAGATGTTGGATTTTGCACAATTTTTTAATTATCCATTACTAAAATTCAGTTTTAATGTTCATTGGTTCAGAATGAATGTCTTAAGATGTAAAAATTGTCATGCTTAAACATATAAGGAACTGTGACTGATGTTTCTCTGTCTATAACAATATTCACTAATTGTCAGGCAATTAGCAAATTAGCATAAAATGTTATGGTACTACTTGGAAAAAGTGTCATGTTACCATATCAATGGAATTTTGATATTTCATTCAGCTTATTCTTAGATATAGTTCATTAATAATACTAAAAATAATTAAAATGATGATCTCAGAAACTGACATGTGATAGTTGAAAAAAAACATTACTAAAGAAAATACAATACATAGACTTGCATGAAAAAATAGGCAAAAGCTCTTTCATAATGGCTTATAAAAGCTGAAAGCAGTTAAACTTTGGACATTTTTAGTTTGCCCTGGAATTAGAAAAATGTTTATTATAGAAAAATGAAGTATTAGCTGCTGTTGGTGTTAAACTGCACCTACTTAATATAAAAAAAAATCTTTCAGCATCCATGTTTGAGTGAAAGACAGTGTCTTTGAGAGAGAGTGAATCTTTTTATAGGTAATCATGTCTATCTTTTTGCAACAAACTAAAACTGATTAAGGCTTCTTGAATTAATGTAACAATCACTATCCTTAGTAAAAGATTCTTTGAATGGCAACCTAAACTCTTCAAGAAATGGTTAATTTTTTTTTTTTTTTCATTTCTTCCTTTCAGTGTGATAATAGTCCAAAGAAGAATTCTTCCCGTATCTACAGTGAGCGCTACAAAGGTTTAAGTTATGGAGATCCTGATGTAAAACTGATGTCCATTGAGAACTGTCCTCCTGCCGACCATGACCTATATTGCAAAGTCTCAAAGACTAAAGGGCCACCTTGCTGTGGCAAGAAAGTTTCCAATTCCAGATTGCCTCCTCACCAGCGAGAACAGTCTTCATCTCCTCCTTCACCTCCTTCCAGTTTGATGTTGCGATGTGGGGCAGGGGGTCGTAGCCGGTGTCCAGCTAGTGGTGGTGGGGGTGAAGAAGGTGATGATGAGGAAGATGAATATTACGACATGGTTCGATGCTGTGACTTGGTGCACAATGGGGACCACATGGGCACGTCTTCATCTTCGTCGTCATCTTCGACCACAAATTCTTCTAACTCGGTGACCTCAACGTATCCGACTAGCAATGGTAGTGACTGTGGTTACTCATCAGGGGCAGAAGGCTGTGAAAATTGTGGCCTACAAGGGTCCACTGACAACACAGATGTGATGTGCTTGGACGATTATATTCCACAACAAGGTTAGTAATTTTGTTTCTCTTCACTTTTTTTGACAGTATTTTCCTTCTCTTAGATGACCATGTTTCCAAATTAAGATTCTATCTAAGTGAGTTTGGGAATTTTGTTTTTCTTCTCCTAGATCAGTTGGCAACCAATGCTGAAGAGTCTAATTTGCCTTGCTATTTAATCCACAGCTGAGAGAATCTTAAAGGTTTTAATCTAATTTTATTGCATCCATTATTAACATACGTTTTAGTAAATAATTTACCCTGAAGGCTGTAAGCATTTTAGTGTATTCATCTTGATCTTTTAATTCATAACTTAAAAAGTTTTATTTCTATATGAAATTTTATGAGCTTTGTAGACTTAAGTTATATATATATATATATAATGAATAAAATGGATTAAGTAAAAGTTTAATATATTTTCTGTTTATATCTTATTTTTATAGATACAATTTAAGTAAATGCTTTGATTTTTAGTTAAACTGTATTAATTACATTTACCAACCTGAATATTCAAGACATTTCATAGAAAATAGGCATTCTCTGACAGGAATCAAACTTGTATTTCTATATGGAAACAGTCATTTGACTTGACATGCTGTCATTCGGCTACATGGAAGCATCTGGTTAGCAAAGTCTGAATTACTGTATAACCATTGATATTTGGTAACCATTTAGGATTGCAGTTAAGTTTTACAATATAATATTCATGTAGCTAACAGCAAAATCAGATGTGGTGTTTAACCCCTTGGACTCAGAAATCTGAACTCTTGCAGAACTGCTTCCTTTTACACTTCTGAACAACTGGTTTGACCAGAATCTCAATCCGTCTTCAGACATTTTGATTTATTAACAAAATTCACCCTCTTCCTAAGGATATGGACTATAAATTTGAGATTTATGCTTTTACTGGTAAAGTGTTAATATGGATTAATCTTTTCATTACTGCAATACGATGACTGTTCCCAGTTGATCAAGCCTCAAAATTCACACATTACATGTAATTGTTTCTGTTTTATTACCAAAAAGGCATCCTTAAAATGACTTTCCCAATTTTGGCATATTCCTCACTTATTAAGTCCTTTTTTTTTTTTTTTTTTTTCTCTCTCTATCTCATATGAATACATGAGTATAAATATGAAATTTCAGCTGAGATCACTCTGTATTCACTTCAATTGACAAATGAATAATTTCCAAAATAATTTTATATGTACAAGTAATACTGCATTTCAAGGAGATAAGTTACCAGTGAAATTACATTGACATAATGTCATTAGAATTTAAAGTAACCGAAGCAAAGACAATGTTTTAATTTTTTACACATCTCTCTAATATCTTGTTTATGGTACCATGTAACCGAGTACTATCTTCTGCATGGTTTGGTCAAAAGCAACTAAACCAGTTCCTCCACCAGGCTTTTCTGGTGAGAAGATTGACTAGACACGCAACAGGATTACACAAGACCTGTCAAAATGTAGGTGGACTCTAGTAGTGTAAACAGTCATTTAACAAATTGGGATAGGCTGGGCTCACTAGTTATGGATGCAACCAGTGCAGTGATAACACTGCATCATTGGAACTGAAGTCGAAGGTAAAAGTTCATCTCGGTGGAATCAATTTTTGGATGTCTGTGACCAAGACAAGCCTTCAAGTTGTCAGACATTGATTTCAGTTTGACCTGGAGAGGGAAGATGCCCGCCATACCCCCCCCTCTCTCTCTCTCTTCTCCTTCTTCAGAGATGTCATAAGTATAAAGTTCAAAAAGATTTTAGAAAGAACTGGAAACCCAATCCTAAACAGGAAACAAGGGATAAACCTCTACATTATTCAAAAGTGCCAAAGCCATGTCATAACATGCTATGCCTGAATGAATCTCTCCAGCTTCCAACCCATATCTGTACACCTGGTCATAGCTTGGCTAAATAAAATATTTATGAATTTCTATTTGATACTCTGAAGATACTATATCTTAGGTACAGAGATCGCTAAAAAAGCGTATAGTCTGATGAAAAAAGGCGTCAAATGGACGAAAAAAACAAAATTTTATGCCAAAATATATTTACTAAAGAACAAATAATTTTAATTATTTTTAAAAATTACAACATTTAACTTTGATTGAAAAACCTTGTTTTCGTCATTTGGAACTCTGTAAAGATATCGATGCATTTTTTTCTTATGACACACATTAATTTTGAAAATCTTGAAAAAATAGAAATAATTGGATTTTAATGAAACTTTCAGAAACTATTCAGAAATGATGGAAATTATTATAAATATGTTATTTTTTTAAAACAAAAATATATTTTTTATACATATATTAACCCCCATAAATGGAAATTAAAACTGTAAACTGGATGAACAGGGAAGTCATTATATTAATAAAAACACAAGGCTTTGAGGAAAATAAATCAGGTTTTCCAAAATCCGAACTCGTGAAAATCACCTACAAACCCAATAAAACAAAAAACTATTTAATTTTAAAGCTTTTAGTTGCTTTTTATTTGTTTTTATCAATATGCATAATGTTGTCTGAAGGCAAAAAACTTTTTCAATGAAAAATGAATTTTTAAATGAATTAATTGTTATTTAATAAATTATTTTATTATTTTTTACATAAAGTTAGTAAAAAGTTGTTAAATATAAAATTAGCGAATCCTGTATAAATTTTAGGTACCTATATCTGTACAAAAAATAATGGTTTTTACAATTCAAGAATACTGGCCATGTGTAGAAAAAAAAAACCTTAAATCAAATAGACTGGAAGAAACATTAAAAACATCACATGACTTGATTTGTACGGCACTGTTAACGGCCTTTATATTTATATAAAATTACATAATTTTCAGCATTCCTGAAATTCATGTTATTTTTACAAAATTAATCCCCTCCCCCTTAAATAAAAATCACATATTTGTTCTAAAGTTCCGGTGATGAACGGAAGATTTTTCAATCAAAAGTTAAACGTTCTAATAAAGACAGAAAATTTTTTAAAAAAATGAAAAAATTACTTTGTTTCCCCTTAATAAGTTTAAACATTTTGTAATAAAATTCTGATTTAAGACTGTTTTTCATGGTATGACTACATCAAGTTGGTAAAATAAATTGAAACTATAAATTTCAAAGCTAATGAAAAGTTGACTTGTCATTTTAACTAGGTTCAGAAGGTGTCCCATTTGAAAAAAACATGTTTTCATCACAGAAAATAAGCAATCTTTTGTTTTTACTAAATAAACTTTCTAATCTTTTTTTAAATTAGTTAAAAAAAATGATAATTGCATGCAACATTCACTTTTTTAAACAAAGCGTCAAAAAACAACGATTCCAAGGCGATTCAAAAAATTGAAGATTTTAACTGAAAAGAAAATTAAAAAATTTTAAAAATATTCAAAAAATAATGATCATTCCTCTTGATAAAAACGATAAAATTATTTTAATCAAATTGAATTTCACCAGTCGATCTCATGCACATACCTACATATCTGATGGTTAGTTCTACTAATTAACCCATAGTTGGGAGATGTTCATTCAAGGATATTTAAAAACAAGTGAATATAACAAACATGGCTGAAATTGGAACTCCACTCCTTAATTTCCAAGCCATTATCCACTGCATCACCTGCACATCTAAGTTTACAGCACCTGGTGTTCTGTCACTAAGTTTTGACTAAGATGATCATGTTACAAAAACTAATGTTTCAACATATGCCATAAACCTCAAATAGACCAGGCATTTTCTCGGTGATAATGGATATTCATGTTTTTTTACATCCACTCCCCCTTACCCATCACATATAAAACATTACTTCAGTCTGAACTTCTACAGGACAAAATGTTTTTTCCACTTTTTCATTTGTCTAAGACTGGAGTCATCAAGGTGAAAACTAAAGCTAATGAACAGTTGACCATTAACTAGGAAAGGTGTCTGGATTGTTTTGTATGCAATTCATGCATGATGACATGGTTTTGGAGAACAGAACAGATTCATATTTCTAAATACAAATGAAAGTTCATCTATGCCTGGTCAAGGAAAAAAGATACAAAAGCTGTTTTTGGCAATCAAGGCTACATATAACTCAGTACAAGTGACCATGGTAAGCTTTCCAAGGCTTTTCTGGTGAAGATGGGCCATTAATTTTAGGTTTAAAAAATAAGATGTAGATAAAAGGGATGGACATTTGCCAGATTAAACTTTAGTTATGTATGCAGCTCATGCAGTGATGACATGGTTTACCCCAGAGGTTTTCATACTTGAGGTTTGGCAAGGAAAATTTCTTTTTGGAATCATAAAGGAAAAATCCTTTTGAAGTTTTCCCCCAATTTTAGTTTTGAAAGGGAAAGGATTAAACTATTACCTCCAAAAATTTCCTTGAAAAAAAAAAAAAATCCTTTTTTGGGGCTTTAATTGAAAAGTAAAGGATTAAATTTTTTTCAAAAAAACAGAAATTTGAATGAGTTTTAGTTGATTCTTCTGAAAAACCAATCAAAACAGCCATTTCTAACTTTTCTAGAGAAGTCTAAACAGAGCTTATTTTTTTCGTTTTGAAAATCCCGCTAAAATAAAATATGTTTATGAAATGTTACTTTCATAAAATTAACACATTTAAAGTTAAATTAATCTGTTCTGAAACAAATATCACTTGTAGCGTAAAATTTTCTAGGCAAACATTTCTTGACTTCGAGATCTTATTTTTCACATCTCCATCGATAATTTTATGGCTGAATGTGTTGACAGGTTTAGTATGGTGCACCAGAATTAACATAAATTTACGAATTCTAAGTAAGAATTTTTTTTTTCTTAGAAAAACATTTTCTTTAAAATACCATAAAAATTTTTCTTTAAAGTACCATAACTTCTTACATTTATTGAGTTACCTCTATAATGGTATTTCATTATTTAATTGCTAAGATAATGATAATTTTATTAATATTACATTAAGCTATTACATTTTTAATTTAATAACTGAGATAATTAATAAAATTGTATTAATAATTATCTCACTCAGCTATTGTTTAAATTGATAAGATAATTTTATTATCTTAATTTAATAACTATCTTACTCTCAATTATTAAATTTCTAAATTGGTAATTGTAAGAATTTCCAAATGGTGTTTTTCACTGGAAACTGCTACACTAAAAATGCCCATTACCACAACTCTTACAAAGTTGACAAAGATTTTTGACCCAAATTTAGAACATGTTAGAGGGGAAAAAAATTTAAAAATAATAAAAAAAAAAACTGTGTTTCCTCTTAATAACATAAACATTTTGACATTAAAAAACTTTTTTTGTGGTGGTGGGGGGGGTACCTACGCTATACATGACTCTCCCTTGGACTTTCAAACCAGATATGTGGAGGGAACAAAAGTATGTGTGTGTCTCTCTCTCTCTCTCTCTCTCTCTGTTGCTCTTCTACAAGGAAAGCAGATATAACTACCCTTGACTGTCATCATCATTTGAAGTAATAAAAGGTCTGCATGTGACAAGATCTTTTCAAAGCAAGTTGTGGCTGTATTGAGCAGAATTTGACACTGCCCTTTATCTTGGAACAATAAAAATTTCAGGAGACCAACAGCAGTTGTGGCTTGCCTAGCCTTTCAAATGCACCTTTGACTCCATCCAGACACCTAATCTGTGGCAATTTCTATACTTATCTGGATTCTACAGGCTTTTTGCATGCACACAGCAAAATGGGTCAAAGTGTTAAATCTATTCAACTTTTACATAGATCGCATATAGCCTTTAAACTGGTTATTGCTGGTCTCATTTGTACTGTCTGTACCACTCGGTCCAGGGATTGAACTTCTAATTACTATGCCACCAAATCCATAGATCACTGCTTCGATCTTTTAGTCCCAACTGTAAATAATTCTTCATCCCCCAAATTCTCTACACAGATGGATCAAAAATCCTAGATAGAATAGGCACAGCAGCCACAGACGAATTTGCAAACTAGGCTACCAAATAATGCATGCATCTACACAGCCATGAAAATGGTACTTAAAATGATAGAAAATTTAAAAGCTAGGGAGTCAGAATACTATAATTTTCTTATCTAGTTTAACAGAAACTTGTCATCATTTAATAAAGCACAAAACAATAATATTGGCCTGGATTCTTAGCCATTTGGGCATCAAGGTAAATCATGAAGCAGACACCCTAGTAAAAGGGGGCAATGAAAATAACCAACATCAAACTCCCATATGCAGATTATAAAAAGAAAATTACACAAACATCAAAAGAAAATGGCTAGCAATTTGGGACATTTTCCTAAACAAACTGTATGAGCATCATCCAACAATAAGAAAGGAGATAGCCATTAGCTGATCAGACAAGACGGTGCTCAACAGAATGAGAGGGTGGGTGCACACACACATACACACACGAATGTACACATGCTCAAGGAAGAAACTACGCCTTGGTGTACCCACTGCAATCAATTTCTCAGTCAAACTATTGATAGAATGTAAGAACAAAAAAAAAATACATAGCAACTATTACCAAACACAAAATTTTAACCGGCTCTTCAAAAATGTCCCTACTGACCAAATAGGATATCTGGAAACGAATACATCCCACTTCTCTAGAAAATAGCTTCGATTTTGAACCATACAACTTGGTTTGAAATACTCCCAAAATATACAACTTGTGATATATAAAGCAATCTTAAAACCTCACAACCACTTGAAACATTTTGAAACATTCCTGAATAAAAATCCAATTTCAGCATTAAATGACTCTTGGGATTTTGATATGCTGGTAAAAACAATCAATCATCCCAGAAATTTACACAGATGGCTTGCTATTTTGAAATATTCCAATGGGAACCAATTAGGTAAACTGTATACTTGTAAAAGACCTAGAATTTGCAGATAATGTTGCACTTGTTGATAATGTTTCAATCTTGCAATGCAGGATAAGCTCACGGATAATGCAGCAGAAGTCTTTGAGTTTGAAGCCGAGTTCAACAAAATGCAATGTTCTCTTGCAAGACTGAAGGATATATGGTCAGTATTAATGAAATAACACCAAAGTTTGATTCCTTGACAGTGAGGTCATATCTGGTGAGGCTCTACGAGAGGTGATGTCAAGGGTAGTAAAGACTCTTTTTTAACCTCCAAAAAACTTGACTAGTGATGGAAGAGATATTAATCATTGTCACCAAGAGAAGAATCTACTTCAGTGGCTTGCTTCAGCTTGTGTGACATTGTCTGCTACATGAAGCTAGTATAGATGTATTTGCTAGTATATATGTTAAGCAACATTGAGCCTGGTCAGTATTTAGGTTGGTAACTGCTTGGGAATACTGGGTGCTTTAAGCTTGGATATGCAGGTAGTGTAATAACTGCTCAGAATTGGAAATCTGAGAGAAGAGTTCTAATTCCAGTCAGGTTTGTTATATTCACTTACATGAAAATTCCCTTGGAAAAGGTAGGAATCCACCTCTTGTATCAGTAAATCATTATCTACAAAAAATTCTTACAATCTAAAATAAATTTCCTGTCTTTAAATAAACAGCAAAAATTTGATAAGCATTAAAAAGAAAAAAACTCAATCCTCCATTTTGTGTAGTTGTCATGAGTAAACTAACTAGGATATGTTCTCTGGATACCATTCAAAAGTTTTCTTTTAATCTTCCTTATGATCTAGCCAAGGTCATCTTGATGCAGGAATGTAAGGAGAAAAGGACCCATCTGCTTGGCTGACAATGTTGAAAGATCTTTTCAGGAACATGGTAGTGGAAATTGGATCTCTTAGCATATTTAGTAGCTAACAACATTGTCCAAGCAAATACAAAATGCAATCTACCTTTTTGAATAACCTAACAAATGACTAATTTTAAAATTACTTATAGAAATACAATATTTATTTATTTTAATTTTTTAACTTTTTCTTCCTCTTCTCTTCAGGTGACTGTGATGGTCTGTCAAATTCTGAGTGTCTGGGACTCTCTTCATGTACTAATTGTCGAGGAAGTAGAGGCTCAACACATAAGAACCCATCTTCTCCAGAACAGGTAATAATTTAGATTTTCATGTATCTTCAAACTTCTGAATCACGCAAATAAATGTAAAAATAATTGTAATATTAAAGTGATAATGTATATTATTGGATATAAATATGATAGTGGAGTTGGGGTAACTGTCTGAATTTAATAAATTTTGTCACAGCTATTTCAAAAGGAATGAGATTTAGAAAAAAAATATTAACTGAAGTAAAAATTTATAAAATAGACTGCAAAGAAAGTCTCGAGCAATTCCTAGATAAGACATCTAGGAATTTAAATAAGATTGTATGACCTTTTACAAAAACCATACACTCATTGCATTATTTGTTAATATAAGTCTGACTATAAATCATATCTATTTTAATTAAAATTACATTGTGTGTGTTATAAAAATTTATGTGTGTGTGTCTGCAACTGTGTGTGTCTGTGTGTGTGTGTGTGTGTGTGTGTGTGTGTGTGTGTGTGTGTGTGTGTGTGTGTGTGTGTGTGTGTCTCTCTGTGTGTGTGTGTGTGTCTGTGTGTGTGTGTGTGTGTGTGTCTGTGTGTGTGTCTGTGTGTGTGTGTGTGTGTGTGTGTGTGTGTGTGTCTGTGTGTGTGTGTGTGTGTGTCTGTGTGTGTGTGTGTGTGTCTCTGTCTCACTCTGTGTGTGTGTGTGTGTGTGTGTCTCTGTGTGTGTGTGTGTGTGTGTGTGTGTGTCTCTCTCTGTGTGTGTGTGTCTGTGTGTCTGTGTGTGTGTTGTGTGTGTGTGTGTCTCTCTCTGTGTGTGTGTGTGTGTGTGTGTCTCTCACTTTCTGTGTGTGTGTGTCTGTCTGTGTGTGTGTGTGTGTGTGTCTCTCTCTCTGTGTGTGTGTGTGTGTGTGTCTCTCTGTTCTGTGTGTGTGTGTGTGTGTCTCTGTGTCTCTCACCTGTGTGTGTGTGTGTGTGTCTCTCTCTGTGAAGGGATGAAAATTTTGAAAACTTGTGATTCAAAATTGTCTTAAAAATTCAAAATATAAATTTTCATTTCAGTGTAAGCAGATGAATAACAGAAGTGAATGCTGCTTGCAAAAACGATTAGACTTGGGACAGCACAAAATGACTTTATCATTGCAGGCCATGTTAGATGTTTGGACTTTCTCATATCTGTTTAAAAAACTCTCATATTCTCGGCTGATTCTTGAATCCCCTGACTCCAGATATTCATAGGCTATTTTTTTTTATTGACCCCTTTTCAGACGTTGCTAATCGTTAACTCATCAGGAGATGTCTTAATCTTGACCCCCTTATTTGTAATAGCTAATTTTTCTTAATAGGTGGATGACAAATACATGTTTTTATCCCCACATGATTTTCTTTTGTTTTTCAGGTCATCTGGATAAATCTCGGCCTTGTGTCATCTCTTACTGCGTGGGACGAGAAAAATGAATACAGCCTACTTTCACTTTTTTTGAATCCTTTACCCCCCGCTTGCGGTTTTCACGGATGCAACTGACAGGGTCTTCATTCATAAAAACTGAAAAAAACGTATTATTTTCGTTCGGACATTTGTTTCAACATTTTTTTTAAACAATCTGTTTTTTCTTTTTTTTTTTTTTTTTACTAAGAGGGTCGGGGCCAAGATTTCTTTTTTGTCCAAATTTCTCTTAACTCAATCAAGCCCAACGAGTAAATTGTAATTGATCTCAAAAGTATATCAACGCCCTAAAACCATTTTTCTCTCGTCCTCTCTCTCTCAGTGATTTTGGGTTCTCTCTCTCTATTTTCTTCCCCCTATCTGTTCTATGCCTCTCTCTATTTGTTGGATTCTTAAAAAAAAACTCTCTCACGTCCCCCCCAATCTCTCTCTTATTCTAATCATCCTTTTGTTCTTTCTTACTGTCCCCCTCTCTTTTTGTTCCTGTCACTTTGTTGTGTTACTAATCAATCTTCTCTTCGTCCCCCTTTCTCAGTTGTCCCCCCTCTCTCTCTCGTCGTCCCTGGTTTTTCATTTTTTTTGTTTGTTTTAAATTTCTCCCACGACAAAGTAAAATAATATAGATTTGTTTCTGAATGATCTTTTTTAGTTTTTAAATGAAATTAAACTTTTTCTTTTTTTCTCGTTATTCATCCATTTTTTTTGGATTTTCGTTTCACTGCCTCTTTTTCCTTTTCTTCTTTTTTTTTTTTTTTTTGTTGGCTGGGTGGTTGTGTGTATATATTTGTAAAAATAAAAGTAGATGCCTCCATTTAAAAAGCTAAAACATTACAAATACCTTTCACCTAACTAAAACACTTTTTCTTTAAGTTTTTTTTTTTTTACAATATTTTGAATATGGAACGGAATTCTTACAATTAAAACTTTCGAGTAAAAAAAAAAGCTGAATGTATAATTACATCGTTAAATGGTTTGGCAACAATTTGTTTCATAACTTACATTATTTTAAAATTAGTACTTATAAAAAACAATCTTCAAAAGGATTTGTTTTTTTTCTTATGTTCTGCAAAAAAAAAAAAAATATTTTTTTAATTTTCTTTAAACTGAATAGAATATTTGATCCAGGTTGGTTAAGCAGAATTTTAATTATTTTTTTTTTTTTTTTTTATTTTTTTTTTTTTATTTGGAACTTTCGTTTTCTACAACCACTTAAGAAATTATTTAGAATATGAAACAATTCTTTTCTTAGACTTTAACTTTTTTTTTCTCTCTACCCTTCAGATTGATTGGCTTTGCAATTTTTACTTAAAATTCATCTGTATGCAGTCTCTCAATCTTTTTGGCTGTGTTTTGTCCACTTAGGTGGGTCGATTTAGTGTTTGCTGTGTTCAAGTAGAAGCCAACTGTTTAAACAGATTTTTCTGTTGGTCACACAACTCCTGTTATTTCTGTTTACTACTCCCCCCCACCCCCATTTCTTAAGTTATTTGAAAGAAACCAATTTGATGGTAGATTCATTGGTAAGTTTGTGTCACGGTTTTGCCAATAAGCAAATCACTTGGCTGTTTAACTCTGTTAATGCAATGAATTATTAGGTTGGAAGGTCTACAAAAAGTACCACATTGAGGATTTGTTTTATTCCCCCCCATCCAAAAGAAAGGAAAAAAAAGATCTTACATTTTATGTATTAGAAAAAAGCCATTTAACAAGCTATTTGGACTAATATTTTCCATATATAGGATATAGTATAAATATAATGTGGAATGTATAGATATAGTGTTTTACAAAAATGAAGAAAATTTTGAGTTGGCGTTAAAAATAAAGAATTTCTTGAAAATGAGAGCTTGGTTTTAAGTACTCTCCTCCTTTTCACCTCTTAAATCTTCCAAAAATGAAAGGTTCTTTCTGTTTTGAAGACCTCATAATATTTCACATAAAATTTGATCTTTTCCAAAAACATATCCATTTTTTAAAATTGTTCACCATTGCCAATTTGGCATTTATGGTCTTCCTTATAAACAAGGGATGCGAAAAAAACTGTTTGCTTTGAAATAGTTGTTTGCAACTATGAGGTTAAAACTTACAATGAAAAATTTTGACATTTTCAAATTTGATGCACTTCACTTTAAAAAAAACCCTCCAACATTACAATATTTTTTTTTTTTTTTTTTTTTTTTTTTGTGTATAAATTAATAAATATTGGGCAGTAAAAAAAATGCTATATAGTTATAATTCTAATTCTTTAAAATACACATAGTTGACCCCCCCCTAAATTCTGCATAGTTTAGAATTTTGTTTATACCATTAACTGTTTTCACATAAGAATTTTTTTAAGTAGAAGTAATACAAAACAAAAGATATTACCAACCTGTTATAACTGCTTTTAAGATATTCCATTGTTATGGTAAAATTAATATTTGTTACATAAAAAAACATTACATATAAATATTTGTAATTGATATCAAGTTTCATTTATGGTTTGCATTCATACGGGATTTATATATATATATCCTATTTAATGATTTCTTCATCCAAGTTCTCCTATTACCACTGGTACTGTTTCTTGATCATTTTATTATTTTGGGAAACTGAACCAGGGAGTTTAAATGCAAAACAAAGATTGCAGCAATTCAACAAATTAATTTATTTCTTTTTTTTTTTTTTTTTCTTTTCTTCTTCCCCAAAACAATGAAAATGTCTCTCCTAAATTAGGAAAATGAAAAAAAACAATTTCTAAGAGGGGTGGGCAAATTTGATAATGAAAATCCAGTTTTATTCAAAAAAATTTCAATTTTTTTTTTTTTTTTTTTTTCTTTCCTTTGTCTTTTTTGAACAGTTAGGCCATTTTTTTGTAGTCATCTTGTTGGATTAAAATGAATTTTTGAACACTGGATGTTTCTAAAGTTTCATGTAGTTTAGAAAATTATAAAAATATCCAGTTTTGTTCAAATATGCTTCTGAATTTTTTTTTTAAGTTGTGCATTGTCCACATATGCATTAATTCCTATTTCTCTCTCTCTCTCTCTCTGTTCAAAAAATGAAATTCTACTTTTCCATGGAAAAATGGGAGTATCATTGTAAAATAAAATCACATTTAAAATAAATAAAAAATATATAAAAATCATATTTTATTTTGTTAAACATTGGTAGGTGTAGTGGCTCAGCTAGTAAAGTTATTACTTTAACAAAGTTACTGATTCATATCCATATGTAGATTTTTTTTTTTTTTTTTATTGAGATATATTATATATACCATGTTTATATTTTATTCCTGTTGTTGTAGTCAAGAATTGAAGAATCTAAAACCAGTATATATAAATGACTAAAAAAAAATTTTTTTTATATAATCTTGTAGGACTCTTTTATAATTTTAAAATCTTTATATTATATAACCATATCCAATCTGTCTGCCTTGTTTTCAAGGTTCATAATTGGTAACAAAAAGACATCTAATTTGAAAAATTTTTAAATCTAAAAAATGGAATAAATGTATCAGAAGAAACTTGGCATTTTTTTTTTTAATTTTAAAAATTCATTTATACAAAAAGGGGCAAATTGTTGCCAGCCAGCTTCAAAATTTTTTCATATACTCTTCACCAATAATTTTAGAAAGGATAAACCTCCCACCTAAATGAAGTAAGAGAGGATAAAAGGTGGATACATAAATAATCTGGTATTTTTCAGATTCTGAAAAAAAATCTAAAAACTGAAATTTTTTTCTCTTATCATGGCATGTAATAGAGTTGTTTAACTGATGAATTGGATGCAAAATTAATGGCTATCCATTAGGTCAAAAAATTTGATGTTGATTGTTTTTTTTTGTAATAAATTTTTTTTTTTTTTAATTAATCATCCATAAATCAAAAGTATAGATATATAATACTAAATTTTAAATTGAGATTATATCTTTATTATTGATTTTTTATGTAAAAGTTAGATGATTGTCCATTGCTGTTACATTTTTGTTATGATAAGAAATTTTAAAAATAAACATGTTAACAGTCAATATTTTTTTCTCTGGTTTCCTCTACCACGTTTGCAAAATGCAAGATAAATTTGACAACTGTAAAAAATTTTGGCATAAATTGTTATGTAATAACATCTAACAAATAACTATGGCAGGTGTTTCTTTTGAATATATTTTAAGCTATACAATCTCCAGTCAGTTATATTATATACGGGTAAAAAAGTACCGGTTTGGTACTTGTGTTTGGAGGGCAAATGTATGATCAGCTATCCTAATCTTTAGAAACAAATTACCAACACAATTCAGACAATTCTCTTCTTAATTTGCCTTTATAAAATGAACTTTTTACGTTGTTTAAAAAGTAATTTATTAAGAACAAATGTTCGGACATGTAATGTTTTAATGTATATTATATATATATATATATATTACATGATTTAAATATAATACACACATATATATAATTTATATATGTATTGATTTGGGGCTGGCTATTGATATTGCAATGGATAAACCCCAAATTCAGCCTTCTCCAGAATTTGAATCTTATAAATTTTTGTTTTTTTCCTCTTTTAATATCCATGCCTTTTTTTTTTTTTTTTTAAAATTTGAAAACTGTGATTGCTAGCTTCATTTCTTTGTCCAAACAAAAAAAACTGCCCCACAATACCTGTTACACAATTGCCCAGTTTTGCATTGAATAATAAACATTTGCCAGGGGGCTGCACAAAAATGTTGTGTGGTGTATAATTAATTTTTCTTTGATTTATATTTTCCTTCCAAATATACCATCTTCAAAAAAAATCCTCCTTTTAAAATACCTGCCCCAGATTATTTTTTATTTTTTCCCCATTTCCGGGTTATAATTAAAATGAGGATATCATAAGCATCATTTACTGGCAGATAATGAAATGTGTAATGATAATATTAATATGGAAAAAAAATTAAATTTAATTATAAATTGGAAAAAATTAAAAATAAATGAAAAATAAAAGTTAAATGGAATCAACAACCCCCTTTTCCTAAAATGATGAAAAATAAAAAATCATTTTTTCAAATTTGAGATCATTAAAAACATGCCTCCTCCAATTTGGTTGATAAAAGCAAAAAATGACATTTTAATTTCTATAAAATGAAATAAAAAAAAGGAAAAATTCTAAAATTTTAATTTTTGTCTATTTTTGTTTGTTTTTTATATGATTTTTTTATTTTTTTTTTTTTTACCTTGTACAAACATTTCATCCAAGGGAATGAAAATGGAACTGATGATCTAGTATATATAAAATATATACAACTGAATTAGGTTTTATGATTGAAATTATCTGGCAAAAATTTGGAACCTGTCAGTGGTTAGGTATATATTAACTGAATACCAAAATGTTAGAATGAATACATAAACTGGAAAATAACCTAATTGTCTAGCTGATGAATAAAGAGAAATTTTATACAAGGAAACAGAATTTAAGAAACGGGCATTCGAATACTATTTTAAAAATTGTTTACCCCTATTTCTCAAACATCAATCAGTAAACCAAAAAAGGTTACAAAAGTGCAAAATTGCCTGATGGGTTTCAAGTTTGTTTGTTTGTTTTTGATGGATGTTGGAGATGACAAAAAATTAAGGTAAATACTTCAACAACATTGAAAAACATTGTAACAAAACATAAAATATTAAAAATCAAATGTTTGACCATATATAAAAGGATGTTATAATCAGTTATACCTCTTTGGAAAGGTTTATTGATTAATGATAGACAAAGAACATAATTGGAAAATATGATTAATTTTTAAAAAATCTAAAATACATCCTGATTTTAAAAAATATTTATTTATGGAAATGAATGTAAAATAGAACCATTAATGTTCAGTCTTAGATAAAAGCAATAACAAAAGTTCCAATATATAGCTATTAAAAAAAAATCAGAAATTATTTACAAAAAATTTATACACAGATATCCTCAAGGACATGCACAGTGTTAGAAAATATATATATGTATAATAATTGAAAAAAAGTTTAAAATTTTCATCTGAAAAAACTAAATAAAACTTTCAAGAATTTTTCATGGAGTCAAATGGATGAAATAAATTATTAAAAAAAAATCTTTTAAAAATATGAACATACATTTTGAAAATTTTTAAAAAGGCAAAAAAATACCTTAAATATGTAAGTTTAACAATAAATATGAGCTGTTAAAGAATATTTTTATGCAAATGACCTATTTAATAGATATGTATTTATATATATATATATATATATATATATATATATATATATATATATATATATATATATATATATATTGAACAATAAAAAAATAAAAAATTAAAATCTTTAGACACACTGGGTTGTAGATTAATATTCTTTCGTTTTTTTTATTATTATTCCATTTAGATTCCTCGACTAGTTTCCGACCGAAATGGCCATCATCGGGAGAAGAAATATTTCTGCTTGCTGGTAGCAGTGAACTACAGAAATGAATGTCTTGATGGAGAAAATGAACTTTTTTTGTCTGTAGTTTTTTTGTTTTTTTTTTATTTTTTTATATTTTTTAACATGAATTTTTTAACATTCCTTGTGTTGGTCAAACAGTCTCTTTTAAGTTGTTATTTGAGATAAGAGCTGGATAGATACATTTTATCCTGAATTCTCTGGTCAGTTTGACAGTTTTATTGGACCTGGTGAGGGATGTTTCTCTGTTTAGTGTTTTGTGTGTGTTATTTGGTTCTTAGGGAGTGATTGAGTATGATATGTGTAAGCGTGTATATTGCTGTGGGTGTGTGTTATCATTTGGCTCATTAGGGAGTGAGGAGTATGATGTGTGTATTCGTGTGGTGTGTGTGTGTGTAAGTGTGTGAGGCCTCCACACCTCCGTAAGCATGTCTGTCTTGTGTGGGTGAGAAATGTGGGTAGGTTTTGATTTTGAGTTTGACTATTAATCTATATATTGTTAAATTTATGATTTAGCCCGGCTGGATATTGTGTTTTTTTAGACGTTGTATCCACTTATTTTCATGGGACTCTAAAATCTTTCTAATGTTATCTGCTCTGAACTTTTCTATTCTCTCAATTATAGTGAATTTGGCATGGGTTTTGAAATCGTGTTTTTCTAGGCGGAAATGTTGTTCTACAGGTAATAATTTTTCATGGGGAGTCGATTTAATTCGATTACGATAATTATTAATTCTCAGTGAAAGGGCCATTCAGATTTTCCTACGTATTGTTTTCTGGCATAGTGTGCATTCTAGGAGGTAAATTATGTTATGACTTCTACAGTTAGAATCGTGGTAGATTTTGAAAGTAGATTTAGTGATTGAGCTAGTGAATGAATTCGTGTTTTTTAATATGGTTGCAACATAAACTTCTTTTGTTGTTACATGGTTGGGAAAATCCTGTTTTTTTTTTCTTAGTTCATTACGGATTACCTTGTCCCCTGAAATGTGGTTACTACCTATGATTTCTTTTAGGTTCTTAGGTCTACGATATGCAAGAAGGCCAGGTTCCTTAAACAATTTTTTAGGTCTGGTTTGAGATGTAGTATTTCCCAGCGACGTTTGATTATTTGGGATAGTGGAGGCAGAGTGGGGTTGAAAGTGGTTACTAGAGGGATGCGGCTAGATTTAGATTTTTAATCTTGTACATTAGGTGTCTTCTCTAGGTGTGGAAATTGCTTTATTTATTTGTTCCCTGATTGGGTGTTGTTTATAGCCACGTATTTGTGAATTGATGCTCCAGATTTTCAATGTGTTTTATTTAATTCTTCATTGTTGAATATATCCTTCTGAGTCTAATGCTTTGTGAATAGGGAAGGTTCTCTTTGAGGTGTTTAGGGTGGGAAGACTTAAAGTGTAGATATTCATGGGTGTCGTTTATTTTAGTGTGTAGTGTCGTTTGTAGTTTCCTGTTTTCATCTATGTAAATGCAGGTGTCTAAAAATGTTACTGATGTTGTGGATTTTCATAATCAAACTTAATTGAGTCGTGCACTGTGTTTAGGGTCATAAGGAATTGGGTAAGTTTGTCATCACTATCCCGTGTATACAAAGAATATATCATCGATATATCTTGCATAGAATACGCAGTCGCTACCAATGCTTGGATAGATATGGGTCTCCTCAAATTTTCCCATGAATATTGTAGCATATGATGGAGCTGCAATGGTGCCCATGGCACAACCTCTTATTTAATATAGTGTGCTCCATTGAAATTGAAAGTATTCAATGTAAGGACATGCTCCATGGGGATGATGACTTGTGTGTGTGTGGGGGGGGTCCTGTTTTCTTCTTTTAGTAAGTGCTTCCTGAAGGGCGGCCAGCCCTTCGATGTTTTAATGTTTGAATATAGTGACCTAACGTCCATAGTCACTAGAATAGCTTTCTCTGGTATTGTTTTGATTAATTTTTGTTTCAGTAGATCTGTTGTGTCTCTGATGTAGGGATTTTACTTCCTACAGCTAACGGTTGTATGTAATGGTCTATGTATTTGGAAATTTTTGTCGTGGCAGTTGAACGATGAAATAACCGGCCTTCCTGGGTTGTTGCTTTTGTGTATTTTAGGAAGGAGATAGAAACGAGCAGGTGTAATGTTTGTGAGGTGTAAAGTGTTGTGCATGTTTCCTTAATTAGATTGTTGTGAAGCATTATGTTTTAGTGAGCTAGTTAATTCTTTTTGGTATTCTGGAAGTGGATCAAAAAAACATATTTATAGGTTTCTTTGTCAGCTAGCTGTTTGTTGGCCTCTTTAATGTATTCTTTATTCCCCAAGATCACTGTCTTTACCTTTGTCAGCCTGTGTTATGATTAGGTCATCTCTGTGTCAGTGTATAAGGGCTATACGTTCCCCTTTAGTAATATTGTCGCAGCTTACATTTATTGTTTTTTTTGTCATTTTTCTACAGCTAGTTCAAATGTCTGTATAGTAATGTCTGTTTTTGTGCAAAAAGGTAGTATCCTTCTCTTTTTTAATTTCTCAAGTATAGAAGGTGTATGATCATTTCCCCATAGTGGGCTTTTATACCGTATTCTTCTGAAGAAAGGATTTCAGGTCCTTTGCCAAAGAGTGTCTTTATCAAACATTGAAGGGGACTAGGGAAAAAGCTTGGTCCTTTTATTTAAAACCCTATGAATGTATTGAGTGAAAATTTATTGTTACTCAAATTTATAACTCGCCCGTATGGGTCAAGTTTGAATTTAAAAGCATGAAGAAGTTCTTTTAAAAAGCTATTTATATCATATCTCCCTATTAGGGATGCTAATATATATATATATATAGTGTATATAAAATATATATATTTATATTATATATATTTGGTTGGATTGATGTGAGTTTGTGACCCTGGGTTTCACGCTTTTGCGATCGTCAGACAAAGCGTGTATTGGTGTTGTTATTGAAGTGGGAGGGAAATCGTCGTCACTCATGCTAACGCAAACATACATGCATGCCCGTACGCAGACACACGTACACTTGCGCTCACCCGCCAGGGCTCACATAAACATATGCGGAAAGTATGGGACTTGACATATGTATGT